>JAODGE020030757.1:0-11617 GCA_027574965.2 Ecitophya simulans | reverse complement strand
TTCTTAGGCTTCGACACCGATTCGTCGGAGTCGGAGACGGACGAGGTGCTGCTGCAGGGCAACCTGCTCGACGGGCTGCCGAACTGGCTGGACCGCCTCTTCGAGGGCACCACCCATCGTTATCACATCAACTATTGGCCGGACTTCCCGAACAAATGATCGCCAGCCGCGCCGTCGACGTCGCCGCCACCGTCGGCCGCATGGAGGCGTGGCTGTTGTTTCGTGCATTTTTTCAGTTGGCTGCGGCGCGCCGCTCGCGCCGCCCCCGAGAACTAGCCGTCGGGCGGATTCATGTCAGACGCGACCGATGTTGGATCGCGCTCGACGCACGGTTTCGACCGCTGCATAGAAGTCATTACTAAACTAGGAAAATATTCGCAGTCGGTAGGAAATTCTTAACTTTTGCACCCGTATCGAGTAAATGCGTGCACGCGGACACTATTTGGGGCGATCTAGGTTAGGTTGTGTGTTCGGACTGTGGTAGACCGCGACCGGAACTGGCCAGCTCGATTTATCTAGTCGAAAGATCCAAAATGACAGATCGTAAAGTAAACTAAAACTAAGATTAAACTAGTATTAGGTAGCAAAATGGAACAATCATCACACTATGCACACACACGCACACGATCGAAAGACACGTTTAGATTAATTTGATCATTTTTTATTTATTGCATTATTTACGCGAATAGTTTTAAAGGATTGTTAGTCATATTTCTCGCCGGATTTATTGCCATCTCGCGCTAGGGGAACATCGTTTAATTATTTACACAACATGCATACAGATTACATAAAGCGTATGGAAAAAATATTGTATAAAGCCTTATAAAACCAAACCAATTTATAAACTGTTTCGGACGCGAGCGCCCAAAGTCGTTCATTTGTTACGAAATGAACGCGTCGGTTGTTATGACGATGCGCCTGCGTATAATCTTAGACATGACAACATTTTTTACTCTTCTACGCGCGCTTAAGTTCGTGTACGTTTCGATTTCATTGATGTCGTTGGGTACCTTGATATAATCCCAGAAGCAGGAACAGTTAGTGTGTAGCGGCGGGCTGACCACAACCGAAACTCGTAACCGATCCTAATGTAACTGATAATACTGATGACATAGTGAAATTTTGTACATTGCTAAGCGGTTCGAACTTTTCAAACTTCAACGGTTTAAAGCAAGCAAGCGAATTTGAATGAGACGTACGAAGAGGACGAACGATGATCGAGGATCAATCTGCTTGTTGATTCTAATCAAAGTACGAATAGTTACAATATTAGGATACGATTCACTCGACGCTTTTACGTTCGGATGCCAGGCGAAGTCGAGATCGCGGGATCTCAACCCGACGCGCAATTTTTTCAGAATATTGTATATTACATGAATAAATATTATTAAAATCATGTTTTGGGGTTCGTTTGCGTGGGAACTTTAATCAGACATGTGACCTTGTTATCGGTGACATGTCTATGCACTTTGCGATAATCGTTAAACAACGGGGTTCGACATCAAACAAATTTTAAGAGACATTTGACCTTTTTATCGATAATATATATTTCCGTAAAATTTGCGTCAAACCGTCAGTTGATAGGCGTTATGCAAAGCAAAATGTTGATGCCAATCGCGCTGGTGATTGTTCTTCTGCAGACAACTCTTTGCCAAGACCTAGACGTTGTTATAATTGGGGGCGGTTCTGCTGGCATTGCGGCAGCCACACGCTTGGACAAAAGCGGCGTGAAGTTCGTTCTTCTGGAGGCGGAGTCCAGGCTGGGTGGGCGTGTCTATACTGTACCGTTTGGACAATCTAAGGTGGATCTTGGGGCGCAATGGGTGCACGGCGAGCAGGGAAACATTGTCTATGAATTGATGAACGATACGGGTTTGTTGCACCGCACAGAGGTGTCATACAAGATATATTTTTCCAGCAGGGAAGACCTAGTCCAAGAGTTCAGTAGCGAATTACTGCAAATCTATGATGATATTGATGAGATGCTTGGCAAAAACTATACGGGCAATGAAACTCTTGGAGATGCGTTTACAAGACTGTGAGTGGTCAAGACATACGCTTGTTTGTTATTCAATTGACTCATTTGTTTAGTTATCTGCAGAAAATCAACGAAAACTATGCCAGTTCGAAAGGAAAATTACATTTGGCTACTCAAGTATTGACTTTGTTTGAAAAGTATGCTTGTAGCGGTGAGTCGGCACCCAACTGGCATCTTGCATCGGCACAAACCGATTTTGACTTGCCCGAGGGAGAAGCTTACATGCACTGGAACGGAAAGGGTTATTTCACTGTGTTGGATTTTCTGATGCGCAATTTCAATGCTACCGAGAAAATTTTCACCGACAAGGTCGTCACACGCATCGAGTATGACACAGACAAAGTCACTGTAAAGGGGGAGGACTTTTCCTACGAAGCAAAGTATGCTCTATTTACCCCTTCATTAGGCGTGCTGAAACACTCTCATCGGCAACTATTTCATCCTCCCCTAAGCGATCGGAAGGCGGAGGCCATTGATAAGTTAGGTTTTGGGGCGGTTGGAAAAGTGTGGATGCATTTTACTGAACCTTGGTGGGATCCAACAAACTTCACGGACTTTGATCTGGTTTGGAATTGCGACGATCGGTTAACGCTACAGCAAGACTTTCCACGAGGTCCTCGAAAGGTACGATGCATTTATCTGTTATCTGTTATTACATACAAAATTTACACTTTATTTTATTTTTTTAATAGAGGTAAGGTTTGATTTTTATGAGTAAATAATATTTTTTTTTGTTTTGCATAAGAAGTTTATAATTTCCGAGAAGAAATACAAAAAAATTCTTTACTTCATGCCAATATCATTTTACTCTCTGAAAATGATGTTGATTTACTCAAAACTTTTCTTATGCCGTGAATTTTCTAATATTGTATGAACCAAGTTAAAAATATATTTTTCGCCAAAATTTAAGTAGCTTTATGAACAAGTTGGTAAATTTGGGATGATTTTGTTCAATTATTTTGGTACGCGTCTGACCAATATTATGGAATTATTCTGCTCTTAAAGTCTTCGTTTTAATTTTATTGTATTTATTCCAAATTTGCAAAATTCTAATGTGCTTATAAAATTTCCTAAATTTAGACGTAACAAAAAAGATCGAGTTTTGTACTTGAAGTACTTGAAGTACAAATCTTGTATGGGACGTAAATACATAAATATATAACATATCCAATCATATCGCCAATTAAATGTACTATTTAAACGCGTTTTCAGAATGGGAACAGTTGGCTTATTGATTTGTACAACGTGTTGGGCACTGAAGAGAATCCTAACGTTCTAACTGCTTGGTTTGCTGGCGAATTTGTTCCGGACATCGAGAAGATGACAGACGATGTCCTTATAGATGGGATTGTGTTTACCCTGGATAAATTTTTGGGACATTTGCACAAAATTGAGCGACCTGATCAGATATTAAGGTAGAATGTTTTTGCATTTACTTTCGATTGCTACATGAGTACATTTTAGAGAAAAATGGCACACCAACGAACATTTCCATGGGACGTACACTTATCAAACATTAGCATCCCGCGCAATGGAACCCAACGCATTGACAACTTTAGCCGAACCAGTCGATAATATTTTCTTTGCAGGCGAGGCCACGAGTTTGCATCATTTTTCTACTGTGAATGGAGCAATTGAAACGGGGTTCAGGGAGGCTGATCGTTTGATTAAAAAGCTTGATTTGGTGTAGTCTTACTATGTTTTATACTATGCAAAGTGCGTTTATACGATTGAAAAACCTTGAAATGTATATGAATAATATTGAAAATATTTCATTCTTTGATTTTATCGATGCCGTCGACTATCTTGATATAAATCTACTAAACGGACAAATTTGTAGTACTAGCGATAATAATAACAATCGCTACACACAAACGGATACCTGTAATGTGCCTGATATCATTTACTAATTGCTTTTACGTAACATTTAGTATTTATCGGAACTTGCAAAGTATGCAATCTATTAAATATTTATTATAATTGGTGCCATTTAATATCAATTTAATAAGCCTTGTTATATCGATTTTTAAAACGTGCGATTGTTTTTTAAATGAAAAAAGGGCAACTTGTTGTAGATTTTGTTAAATCTTTATCTATGTCTTTTCAGTATGTTAAGTGTGTTTGCATAATTGAACATTATACAATTTAAAATACAAGTAAAGTTACTTTAAAACATTTTAAAACATTTGCAAAGAAATTCTATTATCAGTTACATTATTATTATTAAACGTATTTATTGGGGTTTGTTAAGGTTAGATATGTTGGTAAACAGTTGACCTTGTTATCGCCAACATATATTTGTGCACAATTCGCCCAAATTAGCGTCAGTTGCTAACTGTTATGCAAAGCAAAATGTGTTTACCACTGGCTCTGGTGTTTCTTCTCGTGTCGACAACTATTTGCCAAGACCTGGACGTCATTATAATTGGGGGTGGTGCTGCTGGGATCGCTGCTGCGACACGCTTGGATAAAGGCGGTGCCAAGGTAGTCGTTTTGGAGGCAGAGTCCAGGCTGGGAGGACGTGTTTATACTGTACCATTTGGACGATCGAAGGTGGATTTGGGGGCGCAATGGGTGCACGGCGAAAAGGGCAACATTGTCTATGAACTGATGAATGATACGGGTCTGCTGCACCACTCACAAGCGTCACACAAGATATATTTTTCCAACAGGGAAGACCTAGATGATGAGTTCACCAACGATTTACTGCAAATCCATTTCGATATTGACGAAATTCTCAGCAAGAACTACACGGGCGATGAAAATCTTGGAGATGCCTTTACGAGACTGTGAGTGATAAACAACGCATAGGTTTGGCATGTTAAATAACATTTTGTTTAGTTATATAAAGAAAATCCACGAAAACTACTTCAATGATAAACGGAAATTACATTTGGCCACACAAGTGCTGACTTTGTTTGAAAAATTCGCATGTAGCATGGAGTCGGCACCAAACTGGCATTTCGTATCCGCCTTAACGGATTTCCAAGCTCCAGAAGGGAATTTTTACATGAATTGGAACGGAAAGGGTTATTTCACAGCGTTGGAATTCCTAATGCGTAATTTTAGTATTACTGGTAAATGTTTTACGAATAAAGTGGTGACACGTATTGAACATGATGCAAATAAAGTAACCGTGAAAGGAGATGGGTTCTCTTATGAAGCAAAGCATGCTTTGTTTACGCCTTCATTGGGTGTGCTGAAACATTCTCATCGCACACTATTTCATCCTCCCTTAAGCGATCGGAAGGTGGAGGCTATCGATAAGTTAGGTTTTGGGGCGATAGGAAAAGTCTGGATGCACTTTAACGAATCGTGGTGGACTTCGACAAATCTCAGAGATTTTAATCTGGTATGGAGTTGCGACGATCGCTTAACGCTTCTTCAAGAATTCCCACGGGGTCCTCGAAAGGTGCTATAATACAGGTGCGCGAATAATTAGACAATTAACTACATATTTTTTTAGAATGGAAAGAGCTGGCTCAATGATATGTACAGCGTTTTACAAACTGAAGAAAATCCGAACGTTCTAGCTGCTTGGTTTGCTGGAGAATTTGTTCCCGACATCGAGAAGATAGCAGATGATGTTCTTGTGGATGGCATTTTCTTTGTTATGAATAAATTTCTTGGACATTTGCACAAAGTTGAACGTCCGGACAAGATTTTAAGGTTGATTGTTTTTCATATCATAAGTTTAATTTCTACCTGATTATGGGTGTTTTGTTTTTAGAGAAAAATGGCATACTAACGAACATTTTTATGGGACCTATACATATCAGACGTTGGCATCTCGCGCATTGGAACCGAACGCATTGACAACATTGGCAGAACCAGTCGATAATCTTTTCTTCGCCGGCGAAGCTTCGAGTTTGCAACATTTCTCCACTGTGAATGGAGCAATCGAGACTGGATTCAGAGAAGCTGATCGTATAATTAAAAAACTCGGTCTGGAGTAGTGTTAAAGAGCTTTAGAATATTCACAATATTTCTACAATATTTTGTATATTTGGAATGCGTAGAATTGTATAAAATCACAAAAATATGTGTAAAATACCTCAATAAATACTTCTTAAATCAATTGAAGACCAATCCGTCGTCGTTCCACCTCTAAATTACACACTTTTGCTCTTACATTTTGCCCAATTTTTAACGTGCGCCCTTTCGTTTTGCTTACATGAATAAACCCATCAATTTCCACCCCGATGTCAACAAAAACCCCAAATGGAGTAGGATTTCTAACAACCCCAGTAAGTTCCATATCCATCTTAACATCATTCAAATGAATAACATCACTCCGAAACAATTGCTCGCAATTAAGAGCGTCTCTTATATCTGTCTCAACCAAACCATTCAGAATATCCTCTAGGCGCTCTTTACCTATCCCTAATTGTTGATGAATACTGGCAAGGAAGTTGCAACTTTCCTGAAACCGTAGCAAAAATTTTTCCGTTCCAATATCGTCGACCTTCATATTCATGCATTTCAAAATGCGCGTAATAATTTGATACGACTCGGGATGAATGNCTGCGAGGCCGTGTTGATGTCTACCCCCACGAAACTGACGCATTCCCGCACCACTTCGGCCAACGCTTCGTCAAGCCGTTTGGGATCCATGTCGAGCTGATACATGCCAATTCCCATGTGCCGCGGTTCCACTTTTACCCATTCGGACAGGGGATCTTGCACTCTGCGCGCGAGAGAAACTGAAAAGCGACGTTTAAATAGAACATGACATCAAGTGTTGAGGAGATATCGTACTGGCTCCGATTAGGATGGGGTCTATGCCCTTAAATTCTCGAATGGCCTCCATACTGCAAGAGTAGATCGACGCGCCGCTCTCATTGACAATGGTGTATGACACTTCCAATGGATTAAAGAAGCCCTCGGCGATCATCTTAGCTATCCAGGCTTGGGTATGTCGACATCCGGTGCCATTGCCAAGAGCAATCAATGTGCAACTAGTTTTGAGACGGAACAACAACGACAGTGAATATAATTAGCAAAAAAACGTCCATAACTTACTTGTATTCTTGCAACATGTTTCTGAACTTCTTCTTTTGCCGCTGTTGGTTTTCCGCTTTGGGGAAGACGACGCCTGTCGCTAGCATCTGGCCGGTTTCCGAGATAAGGCCCAGTTTACATCCGAGACTAGTTCCGGGATCTACTCCCAGAATACGTCGATTTCTAACCGGCTTTGTTAGCAGCAGTTGCTTCAGTCTCCTTGCGTAGACCTCTAATTGAGCCTGTTCTGCGGAATCGGTCAAAGCAGTACGCTTCATTTTGTGCAATAACGGCACCGCTACAAGTTCAAGCGTTTGGCATAATCAACCTGTACGCGGTTACATGTTTATGTTTTACCTGTTGATTCATAACACAACTGTAGTGCGTTGTCGAAAGCGGCAGCAAACAATCCACACGTCGCGCTCTTGAATGTTTTGCGCATTTTGTGATAGTACAAATGTGAAAAATCTATGAACTGAAGAGTTACCGTAAGGCATTTTAAGTTCTCGGCTCGGTTTATTGCTAAAATCTACAAATATAGAATTGATATATTGTATATTATGTCAGCACTGTGAACCTAACAAAAAATGATCTTCATTGCGTATCTTACCTGGTACCTTTGCAACTCATTGGTATTAAACCTTCGATCGTAGTATGATACATATTTATTATTTTCATTCAGCTTGATTTTGTCGTCGTTTTCAATTTTCTTACAGTGCATAATGCAACAACCGTTGTCACATCTAGAAATTTTTTAATTATTTGTATATATATATGATCTTTTTCCTTGAGTTAAGAGCCACAAAACCGTTAAAAAATCCGCTGTTTAGTCACCTCTGATGTATAATAATAATAATGAAATGTGCACATACACTTCTTGAAGAAGTTCCATAGATGCTTGACAGCTGCCAATTTTTGCAATTGCAAGGCGCATTGATTCGGTATTGACATTCGCCGGCCAGTTTCCCTCAAGCACAAGGTTTGCGAGTTTTTCCGATCTGAGAAAAAACACCAATTTGTCTGATTCTTCTTTATCAATTGCGGCTTTGTAAGGAGCATACTAAAGTACAAAAAACAATAAATTATGTATTTGCAATAAATGCGCGAAAAAATCATACAATTTCGTCGAGTGCTTCCCGACTTTTGACATTCATCAACGCTCTATATAGTTCGCGACTTCCAATACTTTTTCTATGCAGATGATCCACAGTTTTCTTGATGTCTTCTTGTAAATCAAGCACTTCGTCGTACGTGTATTTAATCTTACGTAGTTCTTCAGTTGTCATTGGTCCAATGACGTCTTTTCGATGTCTCGCTAAAAATGGAATCGTCTTTCCTTCTTGGAATAGCTGCACCAATTTTTGCATTGCCTGCGGGTGTACATTAAATTTGGCACTTATTAGATCATGTATTTCCCAAGTAAAACTATGTATGGAGTTCTGTTTTACTTTCGATTCGTTGTTTTCTTCGTATTTAATTACACTTGTCGGCGTTAAATTTTCTGTTAAGCCCGGTTGGTGGATCGTGTGCGATATATTAACTTTATTCTTAAATACATCTCTATTTTGCTGTTCCGTGACACTACTATGTTTGTTATGAATAAATTGCTTGGTTTGTAAACTTGACTGATGCGCCCGCGGTGTGTGTGCATTTGTACTTTGTCGCCAGGAATTCGATTCATCCGAAGCATTACTTAACCAATTAATCGGGGCGAGAGGCGGTCTTTTTCGTACAACACCACCAGTTTGTGTTGTACCACTTTTGCCGGCGTCTCCTGATTTCTGTACATGTTCCGTTTGTCGGCTTCTATGTTGCACAACATTGTCCTCGAAAATCTCGTTATCGTAATTTTCTACTCTGTTGACGCGAACACTACTCGCACTATTACTAGAATTACATCTTGTCGTGTTGCTTAGTTTCAGGCGAATTGGAGGCATGATGGTTGAAAGTTGAAGGCAAACCGAACGTAGTCTTCGGTTGTTACGCGTTTGCGATTTTATATGACGAAAATGTTATACTAACTGTTCCGGCGATTAAGCGTCTCGTGATGCGCGAGGGACGAAACACAAGGTGCGGTTGCCGGTGATGAGAGAGACCGAGACGCGGTTGGGATGCGCTTATATTCCCTTAAGCGCATCCCCCTCTTGACAAATGATCTTAATTCTAGTCACCCGCGCAGGGGTGAGGGTTGCGCTTACGCTAATGTCCAAAACTACAACTTAAACAACTATTCTGCAGAGGGCAGCTCTGTTTGTCCGCAACATACCGCCCCCCATTAAACGGCGCGTTTAATCACTTTTAAGCTTGTTCTTGTTTACCGGCAAACAGGGGGTACAACCGCACTAACGGACGAGTGATCCTTTCTGCGCCCGTACGCACTACCGCACTGCGGCCGATGCCATCCTTTCCAAGGTGCAAGATTTTGGTGCGTCAAAATCGCCACTGTAGGAGAGGCTGAAGGTCTTTGCGAATGAGGACGAGTGTCCTTCCGCTGCCGGTGAGGAGCGATCCACTGCCTGCGTTGATGCCGTTGTTTGCTCTATTGTTGCCGTACGTGTGTAGTGCCTCTGGCCGCATTGGCGACAATTGTGTGCCGATGAACATGCAAATTTGCTAGATGGCCCGAGCGTAAACAGTTGAAACAAACGCGACACTCGTTCACCCATTTTCGCCGTTCTGTTGACGAGCCATTGATGAATTTTGTACACCGAGTCATACCATGATCTGCATTGCATACAGGACAGGAGGATCGTGTGGTCGCCGTCATGGCTTGTCGGGCAGAAGTTGACTTTTTTTCTTGTCCGTCTCGTACGCACGCGTGTACCGCCTCCATCTCGTTGCATCATGCCTCAAGAAAAGTGTACATAGTAGCAAAGTCTGGAATCCTACCGCCCTTAAATTCACGCTGCACTTCACGTTCTCAATCGCGTAGCGTGATCGTATCCAATCTTCGGGCCGCCAACCGAACCAGAAGGTCGTCCCAACTATCGACGGGGCGCTTCAGACTGCGTAACGCAGACACGTTTGCCTTTAGCGCGGTTAGTAGTGCCCGTAGCGAGTCTGGGTTTTCCCACCTGGCTGTGGGCAGGTCAAGAAGAGCGTCGACATTTGCTCTAACCAGGGACGCGCTATTGTCGTAGCGTTCTAGCATCGTCTTCTACGCGGTCGTGTATTCTTCGGCCGATACGCATATGCCGGCAATAAGCGCTAAGGTCGACCCTGGGAGGCATCCGCG
Organism: Ecitophya simulans; assembly: GCA_027574965.2. NCBI lineage: Eukaryota > Metazoa > Arthropoda > Insecta > Coleoptera > Staphylinidae > Ecitophya > Ecitophya simulans. The sequence continues at coordinate 1,343 of JAODGE020030757.1, read as the reverse complement.
CAGGTGTAGAAATCGTTGTACGTCGCCAAGACTCTGGTTGTCGTGGACGAAGATTTTGAAGGCATCTCTGAAGGCGTACATCATGTTTGCGTAGAGGCACCAACTCCACCGTCATCGAACGAGCACCGTATTGCCTCATGATGGACCTAATGGAGGAGAACGGCAAGCTGTTAATAGCCATTAGGCTACAAGAGGATGTATCCACCAAGGAAAAGGAAGTGTGATGGTGGCTATTGCGACTATAATGCGTAGATTTAAACTAGCACTAAGAATTTTGTAACGCATAAAAACTTGTGTAAACTAACAATAGGATATGACCAGGACAAGGTCACAAAAAGAGAAATTGTTGTAAACTAGGTACACGCATACATAAGATCTATTGTAAACAGGGAATGCCATACGTTCGCTTGGGGCAGCAAATTTGCGAGAGGCGGGAGTAATGTCACAAGCCACAATGTTGCTCGCAAGCCACAATGTTGCTCGCTGAAAGAAGTCGCGTAGCCTCCAAGCTAAGGTGTAACCATTTCCTGTGGAAAAGTACTGAGAGATTCCCCGATGATAGACTTGACCGTTCATAGTGATCGCGACCAATAGCAAGACAGCTAATTAGTATAAAAAGACAATCAATTAATTAATGCAGGGAGTGATCAATTAGAAACGCCGTCACGCTATTCCTGCGTCTACCAAACTTGTTCAGTTGCCACGACCAAGAGACATGTTAGTCTCCACTCTGTATGTCGTTCATTCATTTTATTGCTTATAATAAACGCTTCTTCAATGTTCCTCTTGTGTTGTGCTTGACTTGGCCTGATCTTTAACCGGTGAGTCGTCGACGTACGCCAAGCGAGTTATTTTGTCAATCCCAAAATTATGGTCAATTTCTACTGAAAATTTCTGCGCCGCGACACTTGGTGAAGGCGCTTAGGCCAAACGGCACAAAAAATAGACTTGCCAGAAACACCTAAATAATAGTAGACATTTGACAAAATTATTTTATGTCAAATTAATCAGACTTAAATTCCTAAATTAATGATACATTTTAATATTCAATTTAGTAAAATATATAATTGTTAGAAAATTAATGTAGAGATCCAGAAAAGCAGAAATTATTGAATTCAGTAATCACAGCGTATTGTGGCAAAATTAATTCTATGACGAAATTTACAAAAAAGGCAGAAGATAACTTAGAATGGTAGGCACAGGACATAAATTATTGATATTGTAAATACGACGGTAGTAGCAAACAAAACGTGAGAATTAAATTACCATTAAATGAAAGATCATTTAATTAACATCATTTTAATTAATAACAATAAAGCTAGGTATGCGTCGCAGGCGCCATT
>JAODGE020030742.1:0-12463 GCA_027574965.2 Ecitophya simulans | reverse complement strand
TTTCACGTGTCATCGTGCACTTTTTGGTACTGATCATCGAGTCGTTCAGGATGTTCCATTCCAGAGGTTATACCTGAGACCTAAATAATGCTCTTGTTCAGCCGGATATATGCATGTAGTATTTGTATTTTAATCTGCGGATGCCAGCAGCATTTAAGAAAATGAAGAATGGTGTCTAAATATTGGCTTCGCTGTGTATGTGCAATATACTTAGCAGCTCAACTATGTTATTCATCTTTAGACAATAATTTTAAAAAATGTTACCTTAAAAAGATAAGTCTTAGTCTTTTACCAAGCAATGAACATACATGAGAATCTGCCTGCAAGTGATAGGAGCCATATCCATCGTCATCTGCGAAGTCATGACGGCTTTGCTTAGTTTGCATCTAACTAGCAATTTCTTCAAGGGCGTATTCCATAGAACTGACATGGATTGTCATGGAAAAACCAGGAACGTTGACATAAAAAAGATGAGAGCTTTTAGCACTGAATTTGCTAAATCAACAACATTGATAATGATCATTAACATATCAAACGATGTTTGCTAGAACTGCTTAAAGTTTTATATTATTATTAAACTTATTGTTGGTCTATAACTTACGTTAGTCTACCAGCTCATGGTTGATTTCTATTAATTGATTTTACTCCAAAAAGTACATATCTGGATTTTTATGCAAATAATTGCTAATAGCTCTCAAAATATTCGTCCAAAAATTTGTGGAAATCTGTAATTTAAAGTTAAATTTGTAGAAGTTGTCCTGTCTCATTCTCAGTGATACTGTGCAATTGTGTTAGTCTCTTTAATTTATTTAAAATTATAATGATTACATACAAATGTAAAATGCTAATGATTATTGTCTTATAACAAACTATAAAAGATAAATTTTATTTTTGCTAATAAAAATAAACGTTATTATATTTAATAAAGTATAATTGCATAATTGCTTTCTGCAATTATTTGTTTTAACTCTTTTAATATAAAAGCTCGCCTGCAGTTCTGAGACATATCATCATACATTGACAAAGTATCAACATGAATATCATTACTGTATCTTTTGTAAGTACTTATTATTAGCCTTTAAATATATTTATTAATTACCTTGCTGGATATTGCAGGTGGCTGTGGTAGCCGCTGTCCACCTTGTGCACGGACAAAAATACCCGGACGATGACTTCGAATGCTCGTCTATCGGTTCTTTTGCGGATGAGGACGACTCTTCCTGCAAACACTACTACACTTGTAAAGTAGGTAGTGGTGGAAGATGGATAAAATCAAGTTATTATTGTCCTCTGGGAACGCTTTTTGATAAAAACAGCAAGCACTGTTCATCTATATATAAATGTCAATCCGACTCTTCCGAATCTTCTGAGGAGTTTGATGATGGAGATTTTGTTTGCAAGAAACCAGGACTCTACGATGACGTCAGTGACTCTACTTGCAGCCAATATTATGAATGCAGAGAAAACCATCATGGTACATTATATCCAATTCAGTTTACGTGCCCACCACCCAGCAGATTTAATCCAAAAGAAAGACATTGTACCAAACACTACGAGTGCCCAAGACATTTCAGATGTACTGCAAAAGGACGATTTGATGACATTACTGATGAAAACAACAAACGATATCATCTTTGTTTAAAGCGAGATAATGGAGAGTTTGTTGACGCACTTTATAGTTGCCCATTGTACAGTAGATTTGACCCTATCGATAAAATCTGCGTCGTCCCTGACGACTCAGTGTCCAATGAAGAAGATATTCACGACCCCTCTTTGCCTACTGAAAATTGGGACAATCTGGACTCATTCACATGCAGTGCACGAGGATTCTTTGCTAAAACAAATGATAAAACCTGCAAAGTATTCTACCTATGCGACGTCAACGCTGATGGAAAATTGGATAAATATGTTTTAGCTTGTCAAAAAGGTTACGGATGGGATCGTGACACAAACTTGTGCAGGAATGGACTCTCTTGTTAATCACGGTATAAAAATTATATACAAATCATTGCAAAGAATGTAGTTTTTTTATCAAATATTGAAAACTTAATATATGCCATTATGCAATAACCTTTTTATATTTGTTAACCGCAAGAATACCGCAAGTGGATCAGTAGATCAGGTTTTGATAAAGTTGAATGAGATATCTTTAGATCACAAAATCTACAAGCGAAGCAAATAAGTTTTTAGCTAAACCAAGCCAAGTGTTATTTCCAATCGTTCCCGCATCTGAAACAGCCTAACTTTAAGTTCACATTAGACAGACAGAAATCTATTAACAAATAGTGAGTGAAGTGAAATGAATAATTATGGCACCGCCTCTACACGTCTTGCGGAATGCTACTGTATCTGGATCGTAATTTGTAAAACGTATAATTAAGCCGCAGGCTTGCATATATTTCACTTTATTATTGTAGTTAGAAGCTGCTTGTCCATTCAGAACAATCGGGGACATACATTTTAAGTGTGCGCCTTCCAGTGCTTTGCTCCGCTAGAGTGGCGCGTAAAAAGCGCCACCGCCTGGTGCCAGAGGGCGTCGAGAAAACTGTGAGGAAAAAGAGACGAACCGAAGGAGGACGACGAGACACGCACTGCGATGAGTGCAGCGTGATTATGATGATTATAATATGCCGATTCTGCAGGCTTAGGACCTTGCATGATGAGCGGCGAATCCTACACGTTGACGTGCATAAAAAAGGCACACGGGTGCAAAAACTTATAAGTTTATTTCGAATTAATTTCCAGTAAAACATGCATTCCAGAAATGTCATTGCCTTTTAATAACTTGACTGAACGTTTATAATTAAGAAAGCCATTGCCGCTTATAAATTATTTACAAATTTAAGAATAAATANATAGGCATTTATGAAATGTGTCTGTGTATGCATTTGCCATGTCGTCCGGTGCTTCGATCCTTGTAAATTGATCACTTATAATTTATAACTAAAATATTTAAGACGCGGCAATGTTAGTTTTTTTTACATCACTTGTACTTCCAGCTATAGTCTAGGTTGAAATTGGAATGTTCTGTATTAGTCGATGATAGAAATTTGAAAAATTATTACCCACTTATCCACATATTTTTGTCAAGTAACAAATCACCAATAGACTTCAATCAAGCTATAAATTATGTTAACAGTAAAATTAATAAAAATAAGTAGGTTTTATGGATTAAGATAAAATATCTGTCGAAAAATGAAATGCGCATGCAAATTGGTATTTACGAGCATCAGAGGCGACAAATATTTCGGCTTGAATGAATAGATAACGCTACATCCTCACATTCAACTGGAAACATGTAACAAATAAAACAAAATGTAAATTTATAATTACCACACGACCACAGCTAATCCAACACGAATATTCAATGTAGCACAATGATTAGTTTCAATGATGACATCGTTCTTTGAAAGTGCCATTCTTGTCGCCCAGCAGAGTTGAGCTTATAGAACGCAAGCAAGCTTTTGTTTCGTTGTTGGCGATTGGCTTTTATAAATATTTTACTGTAAAATACGGGTAGAACGCCGCGGAGAGTTAAAAGAATCTGGGTGCAATTCCAGATAACATATGCGAGACTGCGGCCGCATAAATAAGAAGAATGCGAGTAGCTTAATCTGTTAGGTGGTCGTTCTATTAGTGGGGAATGTTCCTGCCATTGTGCCCGACTGAAGTGTACTAATGACTACGGTATCGTGGCGGCATTGCCACGACAGGTATTTAAAACATGGCATTTGCATGTGGTTTCGATCATTGTAAAAAAACAACAACGTGTGCCTCCAAACCGAACTATCGTTTGTCGCGTGACTGTCAAAAGGGTTCAGTTTGACTCGTAATTTGTCTCGCGAATAATTGGAATTGAATTGAAATACCAAACTAGCAAACCACAAAATACATTCTTTTGTTCTGAGTAATTCTTTACAGTTTTTTTATTAAACATTACCCACATTAAGTCTATATATAGTATAACTGTTACGTCTGCCTAAAGAAAAGACAGGTGCAGACAACTTGCTACATTTAAATGATCAATATTTAGTAAAGCTAGACAACCCAGTGAACATTATAAAAAGCCGTCGCGGCGCCGCATTCTAATTACACGAACCTGAATATAATATCGAGTGCGTTCAGCCAACTGTTTCTTCACTACAATTAATGAAGATAAACACCCGTCGATGTTGCATACGGGGATACTTTTTTATCTTTAGCTAATGTGCGTGCATTTGCCGGTGGATTAATGAAGAGCCACACACTTCTGTTATCATCATCAAGTCCTATCAAAAACCTGTTTGATATTGTAATATAAGAAACCGATTCAACTAAAAAGAATTCGAGGAAAAAACACGCCACAGATCTTGACTCGGGAATCTTGATACAATTTCTTCACTAATTGCATGAAACATAGTAGGGATATTTAGTAAATGAGCATGGAAATCTATAATTATAACAAAAACCTACATACACGTACAATTATATACGAGTTTAGTTACTAATTATAGTATCAATAGACTGATTCTGGATGAAACGAAATAAAATAATCTCGCAAACACATTTGATTCAAAATTTGACTGGTTTCAGAGTTTGCTTTGACTGTATCCGATTCACAATAAATTAATATTTCATGTATAGCATTATGTTAATTTGGATGTTATTAATGGCGATTGGAAATTACTACACTGAACAAAGCCCGCTAAAGGGGAAATGATAATTATAATAAATCGACAGCTTTCAAACCTATTCAAATTGTGTCCACATATAATCAATATTCATTTCAATTTAGTCTAATATGATATGTTGTATAATTCAATATCTACGTAAATTGAAGTTTTCAAAACTATCGTGCATTAAATATATAAATCCAAAAGTCATTTAACGTTAAAAAATAGGTTAGAATTGTGAGAATTGCGATAGACAATGGAATAAAACAATCGCCCTGTTAACGTGCCAGTTGTGTCGGAACAATTGTTCAATCGACGCAACTAGAACAGAGAATAGAGTGGAGAACCCTTTTTCCGCGCAGTCTGAATATGAAGTGTTCGTAACTCGCAGGCGTGTACTCGAACTAGGACAATTCCTTATAATAAATTGGTTACATTGTCCTGACGCGCAGTGCCCGCCGCGCTCCAGAATACCGAGCGCTCGAAGGGAGGCAAATCATATTATTAAAATCGATTTCCTCGCATTGTCGCGTTCGTGTTTTCGTCGTACGGTTCGAGTACTCCACAGTGCGGCGCGAAGATTAAGTTAGTTCGGTTCGAGAGCCGTCTTGCATCGAGTCAAGTGGATCCGCGCCGCATACGTAGATTATGATTTGCAAGTCAGGAAGTTGTGTAACCCAGCCCCCCGTTGTCTCAAATCACACATCGACATTGTTCTCGGTTGATATTGTGCTGTCGATGTCGCTGCTCCTGACAATCCCTAATGAGCAATACATTCCCCCACATCGTGCGCGACGCAATTGTACACTGATGCAATGCCCCCGAAAAGTTGTTCGAATAATCGTGCGAAGCTGGGTGTCTAGGATGTGGAGAGACGTGATCATAATGGCGGCGTGCGGGAGAATTACGACGCACCAATTCCTGCGCACACGTACGCCACACATCATTTGCGACATTTGTTGTGCACGCATGTGTGTTGCGCGTAAAAGGTAGACGAAGATGATGAATATCTCTAATGAGTTATATTGTTATAAGGTGAGTGGGAGCGACGCACCGAGCAAATATTTGATGTTCGTGTTTCTGACCATCGCACGTCGCGGAACGCGCAGCTGCGGAAAGAGCTTCGGCTGCGTCTAGTTGATAATAAGCACGACAAACAACAATTATTGCTTCGTTAACATTCCACTTTCAGCGGGTTGCCAACAATGCTGATCGCGCTCGATTCAATATTTGCGTTCCTGCTCGGGACAATCATCTTTCACGCGTTTTGTTTCGCTCGCGCGCTAATATAAATTTAATGATTCGAGATTCAATCTCCCAGATCTCTGTTTTTATAGATTCAATGTGACACGTTCATGTTCAAGTTGGCTGACAATTTCGATGCATGTTAAAATTGTCAGCACTGCTGGCCGAATTTCAAAAAAACTCCTGTCATCCGTTAACGCGTTTGTCAGCGATTGATTGAAAATTGTGCTCGCAAAAAAGGCGCATGCTAATCTTGTAAAGACTTCAATAGTTGATTGAACTCGCATCTTAAAGAAAGGTTTTCCTTTGCTTCATCAAAAAACGACTCTCCTCATACAGCTTTTCTTATAATTACATATTTTCTTTCAACCTCTTTTATGTATATTTTTTCTGCTACAGGTCTTTATTGGATGTCAGAAGAAGGGTCTCGTTGTGAAATGAAAGTCTATTATCACTCACTCTCTCGCTCGGCGCTGACATCGCACGACCCAGGTTTTTCATGATGTTTTTTTCACTGTTATTATGCGCGCGCTAAACAAGTACAACGCGGTAAACAAATACACGAGCGCCTTTGATTTTCTTCCCTGTAGATGTGTCCTTCATCCCGCACACGGCGACGGTTCTGGCGGCAGAAAGATGACTGCCGTAGATGTGTGCATACACATCGATTGCATTTGAAGCGACGCAACGGTGAACGCTTATTAGATAATCAACAAAGTGAATGAGCGTCGCGTCCCTCAGTAATCGCGCACGTAAACTTTTCGTTGCCTTGCCGCGTGTTACGAATTGCGTATATTGTGTCGCCGTCGGGGGGCTGAATAAAAATGCGTTCGGAGAGTTTGGCGGAGGCGACGACAGCATAAAAGCCGGCGAGGACGAAGCAAAGTAATTAGGTTGTCGTGAACACGCAGCCACTCAGCCACCGGTACAAACAAATAAGTTTCGGCGATGGCTTTTGTTGCCATCATTTGATATTTGTGTGTTGGATTCCATCATTGTTTGCATTCCGACGACGTCTCGTAAGTTGTGCGCTTGTTTTGTTGCGACATTGACGCACAACGACGGAAAACCACTTAGCCCTCAAGTGACAGAAGATAATTTGCTCATAAATTCTTGCGGATATTTAATCGCTACGCAGTCGACCCATTTCCTACTAATACGTATTCAGGAAATCGACGACAATTTGCTGAGCGTGAGGTGCGACTCGGAAAATGCCTCAAGTCTGAACTCATTGTCGCGCCCCTCATTTCATTATCCATCGCGACAGAAAAATCGCAATCAATGACATTTTCCAATAATAACAACGTTCTTGTAAATGTAATTATACGTTTTATGATTCAACCGCATAATCATTAATTTAAGAATAACTTGTACCACTTCACCAACAATTACTGAATATTTGGAAGAACATCTTAAATGTGCGAATTCCTGTCACTCGCCTCGGAAAACACATGCATCGTTCCAAGGCCTGTAAACGTCCGACACGAAAAGTATTCTTTCATTTGACATGACTGATTGTTTCGTTCCGCGCTTCTCGGCTCACTCCGACGTCGCGCTTATCGACGTCAGTATTTGTAAACGATTGGATCGGCAAGATTATCCTATAAGGTGACAACTCACTATTAATTATTGTCATGCGCGCGGAAAACTTGTAATTGAATGTCGGCTGTGGGAGCGGCGACGAACATATTGGATGGCGGCGAAGCAGGCAGGACGCGCATTTGCGACCCACTTCTAATGATAAAACGTTACAACTTGCAAATCCCTCCGTTAGCGCGTCATGCAAATGGTGGTGATCGAATAATTGCATTCTTTGCACCTGCACACCCAATTTTTAAAGCTTATCGGACAATTCGATCGTATGTCAGTTTTGGGAAGTTGAGCTTAAAAACGATTTCAATCGCAGCAGCGTAAACACTAACAATAAGTAGTCGTTCGGTAGTCGTCGGGTCCACCCACGCCTCTCGTGGAACGATTTCTGCGTGTATTTAATGATTGTAAAACTAACACACGGAGCGAAACATGAGCCAAATGGACCGGCGCAGTTTGCGGCTCACGGCCGATCGTATTGTAATGCGCGTATGAATGAAACCGTGCCCGTAGGTGTGTGTTACCTGTTCTTCGGTCTGTCAGTAGTCGTCGTTTAGGCCCTTCGTGGGTGTTTATGTTTCTATCAAGTGGGCGCTCGAATGAGAGACAAACAAGTTGATGTCTTCACTGCCGTTACCACGTCAGCTGTGTATACCACTCGTTGTAATGGTAGCGTATAACATCTTTCAAGGCTTTCTTGTTAGCACCTTTTGACAATTGCAGTTACACCTTGCTTTCGACCATGCGCATTATAATATATTTTAGATTTGAATTTAGACGACTATCGTACTAGAAAAGTCATATTAGTGAACGTGTTGAATTAAAAATCGCATTGCCATATACTTAAAATAATGAGTGCCTTGAAGTCGCGAGATTTTGTTGAAGGCAAAAAGCGTATTGTAATGAATGTGCAGGCCCTTGACAAGCCAAAGCAACAGGGAAAAACTTGACGCGACTTGACGCGAACAGTTTTTGTTTCGTCCTGTTGGCCTGCGTTATTAATTACCCGTATGACAGGCGTCGAGATGTCGTCGCGCATAGCTAAAAGATATAAAAGGCTCTGATGTCTGCGATCGGAAATGCAAATATGCATAGATTGTTGCATCCAATAAATAATTGGTCAATGGCTGCACGGGCAGCCAGTGAAACGATGTCAGTCGGCGCGGCGCGCAAAGAGAGGCTTATTCAATGGAGATACGCGAATGATAAGTGCCGCGATGGCGACTCGAAGGATATTTGTTGTAACACGGACGAACACAGCTTCGCCAAACCCGACTGGAAGAATGTCAGCGGTCTTCTAATGAAATAGCTTACCACGCGGCTGCTAACGCGACGGCCGCGAACGCTGGTGCATTGTCAAACGCGGCGGAATCAGTGTAATTGACAATTGTTCATGCCTCGACGGCCAACGCGCCAATTACGGTTCAGTGCCAAATGACTTGGAAGAGAGAGATAATGTTTATAATTGATGAGGATTAAATCCGAGAACGAAAAGCCGCGGCGCTGCTTAGCGATTATCTTACATTTCGCTCAGATGATCAACGATAATGAATCTTTGACAACAAAGAAACGAACGAAAGTAAAGAATGAGATTACAATATAAAAGTACAAGACGAAACAGGCGAAACGCTTTTATCCCGCTGTTAGGTACCTTCGCGCCGTGACAATAAAAATTATAGGCTGGCCGAGCTGAAAAACAACAGGTCGCTGAGGCGAGCAACCGTGGATCGTGGATTGCATTCATTAAATCCGACTGGCACGCAAGAGCCACGAACATACAAGACCGGACAAGAGAATAAAAGCAAAGCATTGAGAGAGCAGCTCGTAGTAAGTTACGGAGCCGGCGCGGCAGTCGGCGTCTCGGGGCACAGCGCGGCGTGCGTGCGACACCCCGGGCGCACCCGCCTCCAGCGGAGTATCTGCTGCCCCCTAGTAGCGCTACAAACTAATTGCGCCTTCTTTGGACGTTGCACTTCGGGGTCGTTTACAGTTATTATGGCAATTTCTTTGCGGATCGCGGGCCCCGACGCCGATCGCCGCCTGCGCCTGCGCATTGGTTGGCGACTTAGTCGGCCGCGGTGGGTAACGAGTTCGAACGAATCGTTTTAAAACGCGGCATCGCAAATTATGCTAATGGATCGAACTCGCCGAAACAATTCCGACGCGAGGACGAGACTTTCGGGACTCGGGGGCCGCTAAAACGCCTCATAAATCTCGCCCGACATCAATTAATCACCAATGCGCGCGGCACGAGCAGCGCCCAACACCAGCGGAATGTATAAAACATTTCGGACAATACAGGCTAAACACGCGCGCATGCGCAGCAACAATGCAAACCGCCCGCGGTTGGCGTGCTAGGCTGCTAACGACAATGCAAGAAAGTCGAGATAATGCATCACGGAATCACCGGAATTATGATTTTTATTGCAGCGCGAACAAATTGCTCGTGAAAGTGCCTAATGTCAAATTGATTATTTGCCGCGGTCAAAGCGCCCCAAGTAAAACGAGTTTGCGCATCATAATATATACACGATTGCGATGATTTTGATTGATCGGTCGCGTATATGGATCGGCCTGAGAGTATTTCCGCCTCGGGACACACGCGCCGCAAGTGGAGCGCCATTAAAGAGCGATCTGCAGCGAGATGAATTAATTGACCCCGGAGAGAAAAGAACAATGCGCGGCACGCACACGCGCGTCGAGAGCGCTCTCGGGTCTCCGGCGGCAAGGTTCCCATCAGAAGTATAACTCGACGCCAAGAGTGAGCTTCTCGCCGTCGGCGCTCGCGAAGAGCCGGCCGGCCGTCTTTGTCTGCTTGTCGCCGTTGTCTCCGCGCGCTGGCTTTTCATATTGTCGAGAATTTCAAACGAACGTGCGCGTTCGGCGTCGTAAAATAATTTAGGCAGCTCGTTTAGAAAATGGGAACACGGGATAACAAAGAGAAATAACCATAATTAAGGAGATTCAGCGTTCGGGACGCGGCGCGGACAGATAGCAGGAGAGCACCAGTAATCGAGCCTATCGACTGACTTTTGTGACCACTAAACTATCTTGTTTATTGTTTATTAAAATGTGGTAAAGACTTTTACGTTTAATACGCGCCGAGGGCTTCACGAGCGGTGGACGCGACGCGATGGCATCCGCGGCGGACGCGCCGAAGAAGAAACGGACGCGCCGCGCGGTCGGCAATGCCGTCGCGGCCGCAATAATCCTTTTCGTCCGCGCATGACTCTCGCTGGTTTGAAGACGTAACGGAATTCGCTGGATCGGACGCTTTGCATCCCATCTCGCGTTATTGTTATTTGGGTATTTATATGATCGATTCGTGAAACGGCTGCGATGCGCGCAACCGAAGGAATATTTGGCCTAACTGTACGCTCGCCGCGAATGGAAGCCGCTGACCATATTCGGCGGAAAACTAGTCATTTATGCACGTGGATTTACAGGAACAGATCTAGATAAACGGAACCTGCTAGTGAGATATATTATCGTTTGTTGTTTCGTTTCGGCAGACAGAAAGATTGGATATCAATCGATGATTTTAGATTCGCTTTACGTTTCAAAAAGACCGCCGATCATCACTTCGGATTCTGCATATTAGCAATTACCTATTCGACAAGAATACGGAGTAGAGAAAAATCGTCGGAGTTAATCTAAAGGGTGCTTAAAAAAATAAAGCCCATTAGGCCATTACGGGAGATGTGCGGAGAAGAAAACAAAGGAAATTCTTATTGGCGACAGCTTAACGACCTCGCAGCGGTTTTAATATCGCCTGTCGCGACGTGTGCGCAGTTACACTCGGCGGCTAGAAGTCGTTTCCACTCGTTTCCCTTGTCTGGCAAAGTGCACGGGGTCTAATTAAACAATAACAGCGGAGATCATAATAAACGAGCCGGTCGAAACAACACGCCATTGAAATAAATAAGAGCGATGCCATGTTGCGATGCGCGATAGTTGGAAATAATGGTGGTCTATCAGGCAATTGTAAATTCTACAACATAATAGGAGCCTCGCATTGTTGACCGCTTTCATCGCGCTTGCAAACTTTTTCTACGCGATCGACGTGCGCGACCACAACAATAACACGAAACGACCAAACAATCGTTAGGTCCAGTCCAGAAGCTGGTATAGTAAAACAAGTCCATTAAATGATTGTATATATGGTAACGTTTTATGACTAGCGTTGTGATCGTTTTGAGGGCTATTTACCTACTCCAATTAAAGGTTGATCTACGATTATTGTTCTTCAAACTGCTGTCTGTGAAAAGTGCATACTTTTTCATATTTGCAGAAATTGTGTGACGGTGCATAAAAGAGAGGTTGTTTCTAGCCAGAAAAACAAATACAGCCGAAGCCTATATTAACTATAATTAAAATTGACCTGCAAATAATATCAGACACTTCAATTTCATTGAGGTTAACAACTTAATAATACATTTTAACTTACGATCGCAGTTTACGCAGACTCCCATCCTAACGACATCGGAGCGCGCAAACGGTAGTCGGCTGTGCTGAAATTGAAAAATTCGTTAAGGACCGGCGAGACTTATCAACCGCGATGATCTGCCGCAATTCCAACCTACGGAGCCCACAGCGTCGTAGCCAACGCCACGCTATCTCTTTAGCAACAGTAGTCAACAAATAACACCAGTCGTGAAGTAAGGCAGAAAACCTTTTCGCAGTCGCCACAATTTGAGGCTGCAGGCCTGGAAAGATTTTTATGCATATAAATGAATTTACTCACTGACAACTGACAATATATATGATTATTCTTAGAGAAATTGACGAGTTCGGAGAGCTCTCTCGGCTAAGAGGCAAATAGGGCGTATATTTGCTAGAATACTTGGAATCTGTTTTAAAGGCAATTGTTGCACTTGTGCTGTAAGTAATTGCACCGATAGTAAATAACAGAGTCAACTGTGCAGATGCTCTCCGTACCTACAAAATTACTCTCGAATACTCTTAAAGTAATTTTG
>JAODGE020030723.1:0-28594 GCA_027574965.2 Ecitophya simulans | reverse complement strand
GGTCGCGTGCGCGGTAGCTCGCCACGGTCTCCAGTTGTTTCCACGCATCTGCCTCCAGATAGGCTTCGTCGATGCAGGCCAACTCGACTGCCCCAGCCACATAGTGCGGCGCCCAGGGGAAAATCTTACTGGTTGCCTCTTTCGCGAGATCTTTTAAGTCCCACGATAGGAGGTCGTGCTCTTTGACCTCCACGGAAGCGTGCGCGGTTGTAGCGCGGCCTGAGCTGTTCTTGAGCTGACCAATAATGCCGGCCCGAAGCTCCTGGTACTCTTCAGGGGTGAGGTTCATTGACGTCCTGGAGACGTCGAGCGCCTGCAGCTGCTGTTGCACCCATTCAACGGTAGGCCTCTCGGGGACCTCCGTCTTGGCTGGTGCCGACTTGAGTGGACTGCCGAAAGCTGAGTTCATCGCGTGAAACACCTTGGGAGATAAATTTTAAAAATTTAAATGATTATGTCCCTTTGCCCTTACCCTATAAAACTTAGGCTGCTACTTGAGCCGTTACCGATACGCGTTAGAAAAGGAAAAGAAAGGAGAAATAGTGCATAACAGAAGCCCTTCTCGGATAACTCCTCGGGTGATAGGGTGGCGGGCCCGCAGGCCAATCGACACGCTCAGATCACGTCAGATCTAGCTTGCCACAGGACGTTTGTTCGTACAGTTGGATGGCGCGTTGGGAGTGCCGTGTGTGTGTGTGTGTGCAAATGAAGTGCGTGAAGAGAGGAGAGGAAGAGCAAAAAGAAGCCACAACACACAATCGAGGAGGGCTATGAGAGGGTTGCTGAATGCGCCATATGAGTCGCTACGCTCCACAAGGCCAACACCAATGGATGCGTGATGCATGGATCTTCCTTCATACACATCCCCGCCCGCCCCCCTCCCGTCACATGTTACACTTGGATGAGCAGTAAGACATGCATGTCTGTCGTTCTCCCTTCCTCCTCCTGTCAGATCTCATGTCCACCTCGCTACCGCAGCATGAGGTGTTGGGTGAAGAGTGGATCGGTGAAGGCTGGCACACTCCGTGGCCCCAAGACCCGCACCCCACGCACGTGGCAATCCCTGCCGTTTTGATAGTTCTCCATAAATTCTAGAGAGAGCTTTGTGCACCAGACAAGCTCATCGGCCGCCGCAGTCTCCTGGGCAGCGCACTGCATTAGTACAGCGGTGGCAGAGGCCGCCGCTGCGGATGATGGCACATCGCTGCCGCTGTTCACGACGGCGCTGGCAGGTGCCACAGTCACCTCCGGAGGAGGGGTGGCGACGTCTCCCACATCCATGATCACCCATCCCGTGACGGCGTCCTTTGCTACGAGGGCGATTTCTGTCATGTCGCCGTCGTGCGTGCCGGCGCTGAGTCGCACCACACGGGGCGTGTAGCTCTCATCGCGCTCGAAGTTGAAGTACACGCACACCGACGCCACCGTGGTGAGGCGCTTGAACTGCAGAGTGATGGTGTGCGGCAGAACCCCATCGGACTGCCAGAAGGTGTTGAGGTTTTTGTAATCCATCACGTTGTCCACCCCATTGCCGTGCTTCGCGCTGCTTACAGACCACACCGCCGACACACCTCCAACGCCCACGTCGGTGAGGCTGTCCAGCTTGATGCGGCGTCGTAGCCCCTCATCACTCAGCACGTCGGCATCTAAGTCCTCCTCCACTTCCTCCTCTTGAGGGCGATGTGGCGCTGGCCCCTCTGGATTCATCAAGTTGTCGGCCCAGCAGCAGCAACAGCGAGTCGTTCGCACCCCCTTCTCGTAAGTCTGCAGTGCCACTTATGGGAGCAACGACGCTGTCGCCTTCTCCTCGGACTACACAAAGCTTCTGCGAAAACAAAACCGAGGTGAAGGAGGGGGGAGCGGTGGGCAACACGATAATAATAATAATAGAGACTAGGCTAAAGGGGGGAAAGAGAGCGCGAGAGGTGAGTGATGAGTAACATTCACTGCCATTGTCGCCATACAGATACACAAGCAGTATTTATAACGTATATCATAGATCCACAGAAAGAGAAACACACACACACGTGCCGCTTCGCGATATCGCCAAAAGAGATGGAGAGAGTGTAATGATTGTGTGGGGACTCCAAACAAGGAGAGAGAAAGAAGAGGACGAAAACACAACAACACACACGCAGGCTTACTTTCAGTTTCTCCTATCTCTCCTCCCTCTCTCGATTTCCCTAGGGCTGCGCTCATCCCGCTTCGCGTGTATGTGTGTGTGTAGGATTCCGGTCCTCCTTTTATCGCGGGACGACCACATCACTGATCGAGCACACTCACAAGTCAGCAGTCTCGAGCTTTCCTTCCGTAATTTACCATAATTGTGTATAAATAAAACAACATAAATAATAAAGGAGAAGGGACAAACGTAGTGAACAAGAATACGTGAGAGAATACACACACACACACACATGCACAGATACACACACACACACGGACACAGAGACAAACGAATCGAAAAAGGAGTGAGCACGGCGACGACGACGACTCTCTCCGCGATTTTTCACTGGCTGACTGCTTCTAAGTGCTTGACGCACTTTTCCCCTCTTCCCTCCTATCGGAGTAGTTATTGTGTTACATACGTATATATACTTGTGTTTTAGCAAAACAAATGGAGTAGGAAGGTAGCAGCTTCACATAACGTATGTGCATGAGTGCATATTCGGATGCGTATATATATATATATACAACGTAACAGGTGCACTCACACCAAGGTGCGGTGCTAGAAGGACCACACTCACATCCGCTTCATAATATTATTATTTTCCGAGTGCTTGCCAAGAATATATATATATATATATGTCGTTTAAGTGTTTCTTAACGGGTGAGAGCAGAAGGGGTGATGCACTCACACAAGCCACCCGGTCGATCACCATGCTCCTCTTCCCACTTGGCATGCCTCTCTCTCCCCCCATCTCACTGCACTAGCCTCGACGCCGCAACACTGCTCGCTTAACCAAAGTCCAAACGATTAGACGGATAATATGTATGTGTAGACTGATGATGGCTGGCACCTAAAAGAAGAACCCATCTGGATTCTCGCTCGCGTGCAGCTGCTCCTCGATCCACACCACCTGCGCATCATCTAAGCTGTCCTCGTATGCGCTGCTGTTTACCTCCCATATATCCTCATAAGCCTCGGAGTCCTGGGACTCACGCTGGCCGATCCCACCGCCGCCCCACACGTCATCGCCGCCGTGGCTCAGCCCGCGAGAGGCCAGCAGGGAGACGTCGTGCACCTCGGAGATGGGCGACCGGGAGTCGCTGTGCTGGAGGACACGAGGCGGCTGCGGGGCGTCCACGCCCCAGTAGCCACCGTTCGCCTGCCCGGAGTAGCGCAACATCTGTGACGACGCAGTGGAGCCGGTTTCCCACGCCAAGCCAAGCTGCGACTCCTCCGGGACGTCGTCCTCACTATCTTCGTCGTCGGCCTGATCGACGAGGAGGTGTAGCATCCAGTCCTCGTTGTTCGCGACTGAGTCTGGCATGGCAATGCGGTTGTACCGCACCACATCCGCGCCCACTGCGGAGTCGCTCAGTCTCGTTGGCGTCTGTGTTCGATACATCGCCAGGGAAGCGCTGCTCGCCATGGCGTCTGTCATGGAGAGTGTGTCTGGGCTGACATGGGGGCTGCCACTCGCCTTTGCTGCGTTCATGGCCAACATCTCGGAGGTCGCTACCCCAGATGCCACCGGCGACCCCTCGGTGGAGAGATCGTCGCGTTGCTGCTGCTGCTGATCCCTGTAGAGGCCGCCGATGACGCCGGACAGTCTTGCGCCTGTGGCGGTGTTCACTACACTTAGTTTCCGGTTCATCGGAATCGACGCCCCCGCCGCCAGTGCCGCTGTAGCTGGCCTGATGGTGCCGGGGGTGTCGGAGAACTCCGACGACGGTGAGTGTGCTGCGTCCCCTGCTAACCCAGACCCAAGCGGAGAGAGCTCGCAGAGGCTGTCCAGCGTGCTGCTGCGCGGCGGGTGGAACTCCGCCGCCCCAGCACGCAGACCACGACGACTCAGTGAGATGTTCTCGTCGTCTATGTCACTGCTCGGTGCCCCATTTGTGGCCCCTACGGCACTCGCAGTCGCTTGAGCTGGTGGGTGCCAATGACGATGATGATACCTTTGGCTGCTGTGTGAGGGCCCCGTGGGGTTGCTACAGGGCAGGGCGGAGCTAGGGGAGAAGGGCGAGGAGTTGGCGAAGGGAATGGGGCTGGAGGCCGGAGCGACTGCCGGTGCAGTGGCCGTCGCGGGGTGGCGGTGGTGGATCATTGATTCTGGTTCTGATGGTGGCGGCTCACGTGGGTTGAGGGGGGAGGCGGAGGAGTGCGGGGAGGTGGCATCGCTACTGTCAAGGCCGACGTGCGCCATCGCCGCAACGGTCGCGACGCTCAGGACTTCTGTCAATGCGCTCATATCGATCCCTCCCTCTGACGACCCCGCCGCCGCCGCAGTGGCGGTGGTGAGTGGGGAGGCAGCCCTGCTGTCCACATTGCTGCTTGTCGACTCCGCCGACCATGTCGGTAAAATCGGGCGTGAGGGGAAGGACGACCTGCGGGTACGAATCCTGTGCTTCCGACCGCAAACACCATCCGAGTGGTGATCATCGGCGGTGGCCTCGGTGACAGAGCTCTGCGGAGCTTCCGGTGGCGGCGCTGGTGGTGGTTCCGGTGGGTGCTGGCCACACATCCACATCGGCTGAGTGCACATGGATGTACACGCCACGTGCGGGCCCCGCTCCAGAGGAATTGCGTGCACGACGGCGGGGTCGACGTGCTCGGGCGGTGGGAGCCGCTGCGGGGATATGTTATCAGTATGACTGGTTTTGGTGCTGGTCGCATCATCAGCGTCCGGTGCCGCCTGGGGGCGGGCACGACCCATTGCCGACTTCCTGTGCCTGCGCCCTCGCTCCCGCCCTTGTACCGGGCTCGCCCTGGGGTCGCCACGCCGCCCTCTGCCACCCGTCATCCCCTCCTGCGACTTCGTCTTCTTCTCCCTCTTGTGATTGCCGCTGTTGTCGGGAACATTAGCAGCGATGAGAGCTGTATCTTTTCTACAAGCGCTGTCGTCGTTGCGGTGGTGACGCTGCGGTTCGTTTGGCTTGGGCTCGGACCTTCGCTGAGTCCCTGCTGCCTCGACTGGCCCCACAGGGCTCCCTGTCACTTTGGGATTGCGGTACGATCCTGGACTGGCAATGTCCGCCATTGCTCCCACTTTGCTACTCTGCAGACAGTGTGGAGTCCGGCTGTGTCGTCCGCGGTGGTGGTCGCGCGCGCGGTGGCCCCGCACCCTGAGTCCACCCTGGGAGAGGCTCTTGTCGCCCCCTTCATGTTTGTTCTGTGTCCTCTGGGATACCTGATGGAGGGCGGGAAACGCAGTTCCAATAGCGGTGGAGGACAGCGAGCATGGCGAGGAGAACTTTGGAGTGCGCACCATTTGCTCGTCTCTCTCTTTCTCTCGGTCGCTGCTCACACACACACACACACACACCAGCCTTGAGTGGTGTGGGCTGTGTATTCAAAGAAGTTGGCCAAACTGCGCACAGCAACCACGCACGCTGTACTGTTCGTCTACAATTAATAAACTCTCTGCACAAGCACACACACACGCACACTTAAACAAGCAGACAAGTGATGTTTGGCAAAAAAGGGGGATTTATATATACAAGTATACATATACAAAAAGGCCCCCCAAAACAGAAAATAATATAAATGACGGGTGTATTAACGGTACTAAATCTTGAGATCAAATCGTATACCTACGAGAGATCTAAGAGTACAGCTATATGTACACACACAGACACACACTCACACACAAAGTGGTGAGACAGCCAAACAAGTACAGAATAACTTTCGTTCTACACTCCACAATTTTCTCTTCTTTACAAACTAAAATGCACAGATACAAAAAGAGAGAGATGTTGATGGGGTGTGCGTAACACACACAGACACAGACACGCAAAAAGGTTCGTTGACAGATGGATTGCTTTGAAATGGATAGGTGGGAAGAATCAAAATAAACGAAAGCAAACACGAGGGGAAACAATGAATAATAAGCCAAGTAAATAACTAAACTACACAGCTATTTACCTCCGCCCCTGAATCTCTCGTTCTCTCTTCCTTCCCCTCCCCTCCCCTCTCTCTCTGTCGCACCTCTCAAACGTCAACTGCGGTGTGGCGTGCGCGCTATGAAGAGGGCTATTTGAGCCCTAACCCTATCAATACAGAAAGGTCACACACACACACTACGTGCTTGATGACAGTGATAATATAATTCGGTGCTGGTATGCAGTCGTTATCAAACGCATGACGTGCTCTGAGTAGTGAAGGAGTAAATATATATATATGATAAAAAAATAGGGTGATGGCAGAGGCGAACAGGATCTGCAGAACGCCAAAGACAGTTTTCGCTTTTTCGTTGTTTTTCCCTTTTCTAATTGTTGTGTGTGAAAGAGCAAAGAATGAGACTACGTGAGCGATAGTAATAATAAAAAAGAGTAAATAGAAAGTGGGAGGAGGAAGAAGAGATGGATGCAGCGCGGGAGTCAAGTGTCGTGTTATGCGCTCCGCACTCAGTCACTGACGCAAAGCAAAAACAAACACACACATACACACACGCTGTCTCAAAGTAAAGAGGAGGAGACCATCCTCTCTCTCACACACTCGCTCTCAGACACCTACACAACACGCATGAGAAAGCTGCGAGCGTGCATTATGTTCATTCGTGTCCAGTACTCCTTTTTTCCTGTGGTTCTGTTGCTCATCCTTGGAGTCATTACTGAGGGAGGGAGTACATATCAACTAGCACCATTGGGCAGACACATACACACACACACACAACCCACAATGAAATGTAATCACGCACTTTGGTTTCCACAGGTCGCAGTAGGATAGAGTGAAGAGAAGGATGTACATGGACACATGTATTCATATATATATATGTGTATATACTCTTCCAAATGATGCACGTGCGTATTCCTTTGCTTATGTATGTGTGTGTGTACTGACAGCACTGTGTCATGACGCTGATGAGTTCCTCTCTCTGTTTAATCGGTAGCTGTGTTTCCCACTATCCTCATAGCTGCTTTTTCCATTTCTACCTTCTCCATTTCCTCTTCGATCTGCTGTACGTGTGTGTATGTGTGTGATCTCCACCTTCTCCCTTGGCTGTAGTTAAGCAACATCCAAGTTGTGATGGAGATGCGGCCCTGGGGGTGTACGTGTATGTGTGTCTGTGCGCGAAAGAACGTCAACATTTACAACGCCCTCTTGCCAACCGTTAGTGATTTCACACGTGTCCTCCGCACACACACACACACCTCTCCCTACCCCCCTTTCGCTCTCCGTCTCCTGCCCTCTCTCACATCCATGCATTGGTCAACCAAAACGATTAATATATATATATATATATATTAATAGAGATTACTTACTTTGCATCTACGGGCTCATACGGATTGGTAAGTCGTAAATACACCCCCCATACACATACATATACATAAATGTATATACATGCATACAAAAAACAAAAAAACAAGAGGAACATTCGTTAAATCTGTGGGCCCGTGCATGTGTGTGTGTGTGAGGATTTACATGGAGGACCTAATGTCCTCCACAATCGTGGCCGCCTCCTTGTCGGCTGGGTTTGCTTCCACCGCTCGCTGCGCTGTTGCGAGAGCATCTGCGAACTTCCCGGCATCAGCTAAGATTGCGGCCTTTGCCTTCAGCAGCGTGGCAACAGTGTCGATGCCGACGTTGTCAACACTCTGCATCTCCTCGAGAGGAGGATTCGCAATGTGCTCGTCCAGGAAGGCGAGTGCGGCGGTGTCGCCCTGCTGCTCCGACATGAAGAAGGCCTTCTCCCGCAGGAAGGTCGCCCGCGGGTGGGCCTCGATTGCCTGGTTCAGCAGCGGCATCAGCTCCTTCGCCGTGCCACCGAGACGCTTCATTAGATCAATCTGTCGCTCCAGTGCCTCCATATAATGCGGGCACTTCTCAATTGCACTATCGTATGCATACTTGGCCTTCATCAGATCCCCATTTGCCTCATAAGCGTCGCCGAGTGTGCAGAAGCCGAGGTGCACCCTATCCCAGCTAACCTCCACCGCTAGCTTGGCCGCCTCCACCGCTTGCGGCGCCACCGTCGCCAACTCCTCGTCCTCCTTGCATGTAGCGAGGAGAAGCTCAGCGAGGCAGGCGTAGCAGCGAGCGAGGCTTGCGCGCTTCTTGATGTCGGCCTCGTTGCCGCCACAATTGCGCCCGGGGTCTGTCTCCTTTAAGTATGCTTGGAGCTGGGTCAGGGCGGCGGCGCTGCCCTCCTTCACCTCCAGTCCCTTCATCCGCATCAGCTCCGCCAGGACGGGCTGCTGAATTTTCTGATACCGCTCGCTCGCGGAGGTGAAGTACTCTCGAGCATCATCGAGGCCATTCATCTGAAGAGAAATCTCCGCGATGGCATCCAGACATGGCGCCAGTACATACGGCAGCGCGGTCTCGGACTTGAAGATGAAGAGGTGGATGGCACCGAAGGGATAATCACGGTCCCAGAGATCATACCCCTCACTGATGGGCTTCTTGGAGTAGAGCTCCACCATGGACTGCGTGCGGGCGCGCGCTGGTTTCATGGCTGCGTGGCCTGCGTTGATTGGTTGTTGCTCGTGTATGGTTCTCGTTGGAGCTACTCAGGCTATGGAGAGTAGTTCAATAGAATTAAATAATAAAAATCACGTTTTAGTATAAAGATGTGTAGATAAAACCCCTCTTGTGCTCTCTCTCTCTATTAAGCACACAGCTGTTTTAGACGTGGACAGCGAAACCAAAGCAAACAACCAAAGAGGTGCAATTGTGTGTGAGAGAGTATGTGTATGTGTGTGCGCACACACATACACACAAAGGAGAACCAGGAAAGGGGGGGGGGGACGAGTCCTTCGTCTATTAAACGGAGGACTCTTGAGATCCATGAAGGCACCCTGATGCTTCTCTCATTTTTTTGTATTACATACTGAACACACCCACGTGCCGTAGCCATCACCGAGTCTCTATCTCTTTCGGTCTCTCACATACACACTCATGCATAAAAAAGCAAACGGATATACGTAGCGTAACGAGAAGCAACAACAACAACCATTAACACAAAACACCAACACCCACACCTTATCGTTCCTATTCTCTTTCTGTATAGTTGCATATATATATATATATATATATGCTCACAGACAGATACAACATCATCAACAGACTTAAAAAAACAAATAATACAAAGATAAGAAAACATGCGGGTAATCGATAGTTTTACGACAAGTGTAAATGTATCCTGTGCACCACACCCATGCGCAGATCAATATATCAAAACCCCCATTACACACCACACATCCAATCATCATATCACTCTCTCTTTCATGCACCTACGCTAAGGTACCATCTCTTCTCCTTTCTCTTTGTTTAAATACACTTAGTTGCTGAGTCCCACCCCCGCTGGGCCACTGCGCCTCCTGCCCCCTCTCCTTAAAATAAGTCTCATCACCTCCTCGTCCTCTCCATGCGTGTGACTCTGACGGTTCAATTTATAATTCGTTATTCAAGGAATAAGAATTAAAGGGCAGGCGAGCGGTGTGATGAGCGGATGGGAGGCGGGAGGGCAACACGTATCAGCAGCACTCAGCAGTTGCGGTGTAACGGGGGGCGGGTAGAAAGAGGGATCGACAACATCAACAACAATCGACACTGTGTCTCTTCTATTTTTTTATTATTATTCGTGGATAGAGAAGCGCGCTCTAGGTGCTTCTGTCGGTGGCTGCTGTGGTCTCACCGCTCTCCGCTGCCTCAACGACGGGACCCTCGTCCGTCTCTTCACGGCGGGCCAGGTACTTTTTGTACACACGCACAGAAACGACCGCCAGCGCGATGGGCAGTACCAGCATCAGCAGCACCGTCCACCACGTTACACGCCACGCACTGTTGTCCGTCTTTGTGCTCGGGACATCGGTGGGCGACACTGCGTCGTAGGGAATTGCCAATAATCTCCGCCGCCACGCGCCTTCGCTGGCTGGGAGCAGCTCGGCATGATTCCGAACAGCCGCGTGTAGGTCCTCGCCGTTGCTGAAGGTGAAGTTGAGCGTGAGTGCGCGAACATCACTCGCCGCCACTCCAGCGGTGGGCGGGAGCAGCGCGCCAAGCAGCTCGGCCTGACGAGTCGAGTTCGCCAAGAGTAGCTCCACCACGTCAATGAGAAGCGCGGGCGCAGAGACCACGGTGGGGGCAGTGGAGTTCGTGCCGTTGACATATTGATGGGTGTCCGCAGCAATCGAGATGGAGAGTGCGTATGTGGGCAGATGAGTGATCGTCGTCGTGTTGATCGAGTTGTCGTCGCCATTTAGCGAGGAAGAGGCGACCTCGTCGCTCAAGTCGCTCGCAACAGAATGGCTGTCTGAGCCATCCACCGCCCCACCACCACCACCGCTGTCGCCTCCCATCACCGACGATCGCCTCTGCTGCCACTGCTGATGCTGCAGTGGATCTGCCACCACACCCGAAACGTCGATTATGGGTACCGGCATATCGCCTGTGCGTTGGAGCTGCACGACAATAACCGACGCATCATGGATGTGAAGCGCGCGGGCGAGGGCGAGTTGGAGACGCGCCACTGTGCTGATGGTCTCCTCCAGAAGCTCCACCGCACCGGCCGTCGCTCGCGGACGCACCACCACCTCCGTCAGCATCGACAAATCCCGCACCGCATACGAGCCGTTGTGCGCCATGTCGGTCCGGATGAAGAGCGGTAGTGACGGCACGTCTAGCAACGCGGCTGGCGACGCCGCGGCCATGGCGGAGGTGCCGACCCGCACCGCAGCCTCACCACGGTATACCGGCGTGTTCGCGCTAAAGTAACGTTCGCCGTCGATAGAGAGGCAGACCAGCAGTGATTCCCCGCCACGCAGGCTCGCGGCCACCTCCTCCGACGTGATCTTGCCACCACCAGATGCCAGTTGGAGGACGGAGCGGAGACTCAGCACTCCGTCTGCACCGTAGTGCTCCAGGAGGCGTGCTGTGTTGTTCAGCCAGTCACCGCGGGAGAGGACAGGGTTCACACGTGCGTCGGTCGTGGTGCAGTTGTCATAGCAGTTGCTGCTGTTGCCATCCAACCCGGAGCCCCACACAGCCGCCGTGCGCAGATCCATGATGAAAATCGGCATGGCGAGGGCACTGTCGTCGCTACTTGTGGTGTTGCTGGCGTTGATGACGGTGCCGGTGCACATGGAGCCTTGTTTGCTCGTCCGCAGAACGGCCACGGCGCCTG
The DNA here is from genome assembly GCA_027574965.2 of Ecitophya simulans. Classification (NCBI taxonomy): domain Eukaryota; kingdom Metazoa; phylum Arthropoda; class Insecta; order Coleoptera; family Staphylinidae; genus Ecitophya; species Ecitophya simulans. The sequence goes on along the minus strand of JAODGE020030723.1, from coordinate 17,303 downwards.
CCGTGATGGAGCTGGGGGAGGTGCTGCCGGGCTCCGTGGGTGGCCCATCAAGACGTGGGGAGCGCCCGCTCTCCACGCCGATTCCGTTTCCAACGAGTGCGGAGGTGGCCGGGTAGTAGAAGCTCGGAGCCCTGGAGAGCACGCGGCGCCCTCGCACCTCCACAGTGGGCGCGAAGACCCGCACAGTCTGCCCGCTCGTCTCCACCAACCGCTGCACGTGCATTGCGGAGGGGCTCGTCACAGCCGGCGACGGCGTTGATGATGATGATAATCCGCCGGTGATCTGGGAGAGAACACCACCACTGCCCTCCGCACGGATGACGTGGTGGAGCCCGGTGATGGTGGGTGAATGGATGGCGAGGCGAAGGTCACTCACGGCCTGGAAGCTCATACCAAAGTCCACACTGTAGCACACGTGGAGGAGTGTGTGGGTGGTGCAGGCGCCGGTGTAGGCCGGGCTGATCGTCAGCCAGCCCCCACTACTGTCCATCCACGGGGCCGCGAGTAGCCTGTCCTCCCCCGCTGCTGCTGCGAGTGTATCGTTCCCGCCGCTCTGCAAACGCATCAGTGAGTCACCGGTGATGGGGTCTCTCGTCGCGGGAACGTCTCTGCAGCCGTGGCGGAGCGGCAGCGTCGCGGTGACGTTCTCCGCTCCTGCGACGACGACGACGTTGTGCGGCGTCACCGGGGCGAAGGCGAGCAGCAGCGGAGTCCGTGGCAACGCCACTGCCGACCCCTCCACCGCGAGGGTCGCACGCGAGCCTTGAAACACGACCAGAGTGCTCCCCGCCTGGAAGCCCACACGCTGCACGGTCACTTCACGACTAACCCATAACCGCACCGGCGTGGGACGCATGTGAGAGGGGGCCGGCCGTCCTGTCATCTTCTGTTCCTCCACAGGGATGAACTGCTGGTAACACAGGCCATATACACCACCCGCAACGTACTTCATCGCTGGTGGCATCTGCACCGCCGTTGCTTCTGTGGCGTTGGCGCGTCTCTGTGCCCATGCACCTGGTCGGAGGATAAAAGCGTCGAACGCGAATGCCGACGCCGTTGCTTGCTCACAGAGAGCGGCCACTTCCTCTGCTTCCCCCTCAGCAGCGGTCATCGTGGTTCGCGACGACGACGATGGCGTGGTGGTGGACGTCAGAGGCCCCACCACACGCAGCCTCGTTCCCTCATAGAGGCCGCTGATACACGACGCCGCAGCTGGGATGAGTGTGCCCGTGTCGCCGGCGCGCACAAAGTGCAGGGCTGAGATGATGGCGCCACTGCCGAGACAGGTCAACTTCCACGCTACCGCACTCAGCGTCAGCCCAGTCGGCATGGCGCGGCGGCGATAGTCGAGTGTGAAGTTGAGCGCGTAGGTGTGGCCGGAGATGTGGGTCGGGTCCGCGGTCAAGTAGAGCACTCGGCCGCTCGTAAAGCCAGTGGTGCCAATGAATCCGGTCCAGAGGGCGTCCGTGGTGAGCGTCCCCAACAACTCCGCCGCGGCACTACTGAGGATGTTGTCATCCACCTCTGCTGCACTCAAGGCGGTGTATCGCGTGTCGCGAATCTCACCAGAGACGCTGCTGTAATCGTAGTGACGAACCATCGTGGAGAAGCTGCTGCTCCCGGCCGCCGCGCTCCCATCCGGGGCGGAGCCGCCGTCGTCACTGACGCGCACCTCCAACGTCGGGGCCCAGTTCGCAGCGAAGTACACTATGCCGACTGCCATGTAATGCCTCCCGCCGTCCACCGACAAGCACAACGACGTTGGCGCGCGGGGGCTATGGCGGTCGTGGTCGTTCGAGTGGCGCAGTGGAGCCACGACGCGGAGTCCGGTGCCATACATGTCCGACACCTGAAGCGTCGTGCTACCAAAAACGACCTTCACCGCGTCCACCGAGACTGCGACGCCGTCGGCAGCACCGCTGTCGGACTGCTCCGCCAGTGACGCCGATGAGGCGGACGAGGAGAGGTAGCTCCCGTCATGACTGGTGGTGGGGCGGAGACACTGACCTAACGAGGAACCCACGCGGAAGCGTGCGAGTGAGAAGAAGGGCAGCGCCCCCGCTGAGGAGTCCAGCATGCGCAAGAAGCGCTCCACCAAACAGGTTGCTGGTGTCATGAATGGGCTACACACGTCCGCCGCTTCCTCCTCCCCCTCTGCCACGGGGCCACCACCAGGTACTCCAGCAGCGTCGCCACTGCGGCTCTGAAGCGTCACGGAGAGCAGCACATCCTCCCCGCCGCGGCGCAGAACAGCTCCGCGGATGCCGTCACCATCTGTCAAGACCCTCCTCGTCGCGGCATTCCACTGGTGGACAGCCACGGAGGTCACCGAGACATTGAGAACACGGTACCACAGCCCTGTGTCTGTAAAGGAGGTGACGGGCTCACCAACAACGCGGCGGGGGCGAGCGCAGATGCGTAGACGCCGCGGGGTTGCTCGAGACGTGTGGGAGACCGTGAGGCGAAGAGTGCTGGTCTGCTCCACCATCACTACCAGCGGGGACGCTCCTGCGGAGCTGTCCACTTCCTGATCCTCCTCCTCGCATGTCTCCGCAATGCGAACATCCGTGCCGACTGGAAGGCCGCTGTCCCACTCCGTGCCCTCGTCGCCGATTGGCCGTGGAAGGGAGAGCAAGGTGGACAGATCCACGTCGCCGGTGCTGTTGATCGGCACCACGACCGTGCGCGCAAAGACACGCTGCAGGAGATCCAGGGCATTCTCCGGCTTGTCACGAATGAGTAGTGATGGTAGGATGGCCAGGGAGAGCGGTGTGCGGCGGTACGTGAGGCCGCCATCGGTGGAGAGGCACATTGGGGTGGGGTCGGCCTGCTCATGGGTGAGGTGTGTGCGAGGCACGAGGAAGCGGCCGCGGTCATCTTCGATGAGCAGGGGCTGTCGGTAGAGCTTGGGGTTGGTGAGTTGCTGCACCTCCATGACGGCGCCATCCAGCGCGTCATCTACGCCGTCGTCGCTGCTACTGCTGTCCTTTGCGCCAGGGGGCGGAGAGACTTCACTGTCACATTGGGCACCGAAGCGCACGAGAAGGCCTCTGTAAATGGCGTATCCGTTCAGATAGAACACTTGACTGCTGTCCTCTGCGTGCAGCAGCAGTGTCGTGTTGCCTTCCGCGCCCATTCGATCCGGTATGGTCCCACATCCCCCCAGCTGCTCCGGCAGTGGCGACTGCCCCCGCGGTCCCCAAACAAAGGATGCACTGGTGTTCGAAAAAACATCGGACGTATTGCGGAAGCCCACCGGCGTGGGGTCAGCGAGCTGCAGCTGGAAGAGTGGATATCGAGGCTGCCGCCACTGCTCGGGGCCCGTCTCTACGCACAGGATCCACGGCTGTCTGACGCTGGGGTAGGTGCTACTCACGTCGGCGTGAAGGTTGCTCGGGAGGGTGAGCACGCCGTAGTCGATCACGTACGGTCCGCGAACCACTCTGTTCTGGATCGCCTCCGCATCGAAAAAGCAGGGGTCACTGTCGTCGTCCATCGGCTTGACAAACGTCACGCGACGGTGATCCCCGCACGGGGTCTCATGAAACACGTTCACACCACCTCCACCTCCACCTCCACCACTGCTGCTACTACTACTTCTACTACTGTTGTCGTCGCTCTCATCGTCATCGCTGTTGCTGCTGTCATCACTGTCCTTATCACTGTGCACATTAGCGTACACACCCGCAGCCGCGCGTGCCCCCGCACCGCTTCTCGCATCACGGCACCACAGAGCGAGTGACACCTCCTTAGTGACAGTGCCAACGATGTTCTCCCTGTCCTGCTCATCTGTCAGCCACGGAAGCGCTACCTTCGTTGGAGGGATCGGCGTCACCGATGTGATATCGTCGCTGCCGTCCTCGGCAAAGTAATTGTAGTGCGTTGGACGGCGGATGTGCTCGATGACTTTCAGCGTGACCGTCTCGGAGGCCTGCCATGGCATTGCTCGGGTTGGCTTGAAGCAGAGCTGATAGGATATTGGGGCATCAAGGCCGCGGATGAACTCGCGGTTGAGGACCACGAAGAGCTGCTGCACACCCGCATCATCGTCACTGCCATCGTTATCATTGCTGTTGCTGCTCTCATTACTCGTGGCGGAAGCTTCATGATGACCACCCTTCCCAAAAAGCTCCAGACCCTCAAATAAGTGCCGCACCGCGATGTCGGGGAGCCCGCCACGCATGGGGCCCGCACAGCCTGTACCAAGGCGCTTGAAGCGGATGTAGGATGTGTTCGAAATGTACGAGCCCGTAATGGGTAGCGTCCACTCCTGGCCCTGCTCCACCGTCACCGTCGTCGTCCCATTCAAGGCAGTCACCGCGTAGGTCGGGGTCACCAGGCGGAAGCGCAGGTCACCGAGCTCGATGAATTGCAGAGCGGCCTCGGTGCCGAGCTCTGTGGATCGCGGGTATGGATACACCGCACTGGCACACAGTTTAAAGACGCCCTCCTCCGTCATCAGCCGGGGAAGCACCACCGCCAGCCCACTGACAGCCACCACCAGCTTCTCCGCGAGCAGATTCTCCGAGATGTAGTAATTCTTAATGGTCTTACAGGAGAGGGTTTCCTCGGCTAGAAACATGTAGAGCGGATTGCCGAAGAGAAACGTGAGATCCACGATGGGGCCTGCAAGGAGGATGCGTTGCCACTCGCCGAGGTCGCTTGGCTGCGTGGGGAGCTGCAGCTCCCGCGTCAGACGGTCACCCACTCGGAACCCGTCAATGGAGGGTATGATGAGTGTGTATGGAATCCCGGTCGAGACAAAGCCTGAGAGATCATCTTTAGAGGCAGACTCGTTGCTGCTACTGTCTTTATCATACCTCACACACCACACGAATCGCGAGATCACATCTCCAGCCTTCGGAGCCTCTGGCCAGTCCGCTGCCCCGACACGCATGGAGTGCGCTTGACTCAACGTGATGAACCATGATGACATGGAGGTCTGCGGATTCACGTAGCGCTCCACCGGTGAGAAGCCCTGATCGGTAGACGAAGGAATCGCCGAAACAGCGGCCGGTACACGCCAGAGAAAGCTCGAGACGTTTGCGCAATCCACGGCTGCCATGAACTCCGTCTTGCCCTCCAAAAGTCCGAACCCCTCCACGATGATGTCCATATAGGACGCATACACTACCACCGCTTCGCTAGTGTCACCGTCACTGCTGCTTTCGTTGTGCAGGGAGGTCAGCGCCGCCTTAATGAGAGGGGCGTCCTGCGCGCTGTTCCGAAGCGTCGTGACGTGCGGCGGCAACACAACGAGACTGAACGCCGTGGGGAACACTTCGCGCGCAGTGCCAGGGGCGTACAGGCACATGTGCAGTGGGGTTCGTGATTCAGAGGAGGCCGCGCCACGAAACAGCTCCTCCGCCACCGCGCGTGTGGTGACCGCAGCCTTGGTGAGCGTCATGAAGAGTGACTGCGTCTGCGGCCCTACGCTCTTGCTCCCGCCACCCGCAGCCACCCACGGTGCCCCGGCAAAGCTGGCGTGGTCATCCTGGTCGTCCCAGTACATGTTGGGGATATCGTAGGCCGCGGACATGCTCAAGTTCAGCACACTCTGGCGTTGTACTAGCTGCAGGTCTCGCTCCGCGGTTTGACCATAACAGGGGGAGCGAGAAAAGAATATTGTCATGTCGGGTCGCAGGCCGTATCCAATGAGTGGGAGCACGACGTTGTCCGCCTCCTCGGCAATGGTCACCACATTTTCCGTGGCCATGACAGAGCTGCGGCGTCGGCCGCCATCTAACGATAATGACTGCGGCTGGGCATCCGCCTCGTCTGAAGGGGTGGGGGTGCCGTAGTACCCGACAAAGAGCAGCTCCACCGCACGGACATCGATTGTGACGTCGGTGGCATGGAATGGATTCTGCGCCGCCGTGGAGAAGGGTTGAGGGACAGAGAGACAGAGGCGCAGCGGCCGCGATGACTCCACCTGGAAGTACCCACGTGGAATGACGAGTGCTGCGTACGTGCGCAGCCGCCCGCCCGCCTCCTCCTCCTCCTCCGCATCGTCACTCGCCGACATGGACCACGACGATGACGGCTGGATGGATTGGTGGTGATTGCCGCTTCTCGCGCGAAGGGAGGGAGGTGGAACGAGACTCAGCACCGCGTGCGCCCGATTGGCGATGGCATCACTGTCACACACACGGCCAGCCACGTCGTCATTACCGTCGCCCCCATTACCCACCTTCGCGCTGGTGGTCACCGGTAGCTCGACCAGGGCAACCTGTGCTGCCTGCATCGTCGCCTCCGACCACATCGAGAGATCGACACCCCAGAGCTTAATGAGCCCCGCGAAACCAACATTGACGATGAGGTTCGGGCTGGCGGAGCTGCGGTTCGCCCACGACGCCCCGTCCTCCGCTGCCACACCGGAGACTGCGGTGGCGGCGGGGATGCGCTGGCGCCTCACGTGAATTTTAAGAGGGCGGAGTGGGATGAATGGTGAGATGGTGTCGTATGAGAGACACAGATTCCACGTGATTTGCTCCAGCATGGCACCCTCCTTCGTACTGCCCCACATCCCTGTGTGGTTGGCGTTAAGCTGAATGAATGCCACACGCCGGCGCAGTCGGGCTGTCCCAGTGCCATTCGTAAGATCTGCAACCTCCATATCCATGAGGCTGATGGGCAGCATCGTATCTAAATATGCTGGTACCAGCGTGCCATCCTCAGCAGGCTGGGCTCCACTGGCCTGCTCGCGGTGGCAGCGGCTGCCATCTTGCGACAGGAGTACCGTCATCCCCTCAGTAAGCCCGTCCGCGTCGAGTAGAATCAGCGGAGAGGAATACTGGTTGACCACCACCGCCGTGGTGCTCCCGTTATCGCAACGACCTCCTCTACCAGCCCCACACAGCAGATAACGATCGCGTCCGCTGACCGTCGCCGCCTCCACCACCCGGACGAAGCGCACTCGCTCTTCTGGTCGAGGGGCGATGGTCCACACTCCCCGCAAGGAGGCCAGGGGCACCGTCACCTGCACCTTCAGGTCCGGCACAGCTGTGTAGACGAGCGGAACGGTGTCGTTCTCACCACTGCGGTGGAGAAGAAGGGAGCGAAGTGCGGACAGCCGCGTCCTGGCCAGCCGGCTCGGCAGAAGTCCGGAGGAGCTGCTAATGCTGTTGTTGTTGTGAGCGGCGTTCGCGGCCTCAACGTCGCTCATGTAAACACGAGAGCCCCGCATGAGTGCTGGTGTGGTAGCGTTGGCGCTGTTCCCCTCCTCTGCGACGGCGGGGTGCGATCTGGTTCGCTGGGTAGCCACGCACACATAGAACTCCTCGGGAGGCTCCTCGGCTTTGGTAGCTAGGTCGGACAGACGATGCAGCGAGCTGAGATTGGTGGGCACTGTGTCGGCTAGCTGGTACGCCATGCCGTATGCATACCCACCTGACGGCTCCTCTTCCTCACCACCACCAGCAGCAGGAGCAGAGGAGGGAGAGACGGCATCACCACCGTGGACGTACGCGCGCCCGACACTCCGCACAGGGACATCAGCTGGCAGAAGTGTGAAGGCACTGTTCGCGCAGTCAATGGTGGAGGCGAGCCGTATCGACTGAATCGCGGAGTGATCCTCGTCGCCACCACGCACATCCAGCTGCAGCACACCACTCGAAAAGCGGCGAAGCGAGAAGAGCTGGCGGAGGTGGGCCCCGCCCTCCTCCGCCGCCGCCGCCGACCCCGCTGCTGTCAACGAAGACAGTTCACTAGGTGAGTGGAACAGTGGCGGCAGCCACGCCTTGCCGCGCCGCCGCGGCTGCACATGTGCGAACCCTTGCAGGGTTACACCCATCACTTCGTACGTTACGTTCGTCGGGACGTAATGCACACCGTCGTTGGAGATGCACACGTACCCAAGCTCACGCTCGGTGCCGTGTCTCACCACCACACGCCCCTCCATCCCACGAAACACCCGGCTCTGCTTCTTGAAGCCATCGCAGGGGGCATACACGGGCGTGTTGAACAGCAGATCACCAAACAGGGCCTCCCGCTCTGTCTGTGATGAGGGAAGCCCGACGACCCCATCCGCCCCCACGCCGTACTCAAAGTATGGCGACACTGGGGCCATATACACGTAAAGTGCCGGGTTGATCGGTATGTCGGTGGCAGGCTCGGAGCCCCGCCCTGCCGGTGGCGGACAGACATCGAGCGTGTAGACGCCGACTGTGCCGGCGGAAACGATCAGGTGCACTGCATTACTGAGTGAGTGCAAGCAGACGCGACCTGGAACGGAGGGCTCCGGGGTGGCGGAGGGCTCCGGCGTCAGGGTCGGCGCCGTGGAGCTGTCCGTGGGCGGCGGCTCAAGTGACTTCAGTGCACCGGCTGGATACTGACACACGTACGCGTCCGCTGGCATGCCGCAGTCCCAGAAGAACCACCTGCCCAGCGCATCCACCGCCACACACCCCTGCGTCTGGCGGGGCTCGTCAGGGGCCCAGAGCATCTCCGCAAGGTGCACGGGAAGGGTGTCAGACGCGTCCAGGTAGAAGCCGGCGGCCCCACTCTCCATGAAGGATACTCCAATGATGGCGAGGTCGACCACGCCGGTGCCGCGGACGAGCTCTCCCATCAGCTGGCTCTCCTCCACTGTCCGCACTGCACAGGAGTGGACAACGTCGTCCTGGTTAGCCGCCACGCCGTCCAACACACGCCCACAGTGGTCATCTACGTCTGCCGGCGAGACCCTCCGCCGCGGTGCCAGACTGCTCGCGCTCCGGTGATAGCCGTCGTTGCTGCCACGATCGCCGTCCGCACTGCCGCCGTCTTCAGTGGCTTCGTAGAGTCGATAGCACGCAGTGCCGAAGTGCGTCCACCCCTCCAGGCAGGGCTCCTCCTCCTTCCCGGGGGTGGGGGTGGACGTGGGCTCCGGTGTGTGGCTCGGACCTTCCGACGTGGAGGGGTAGGTGCTGCCATCGTTCAGATACGAGCACACAAAGGGCAGATCAGCCTGGCAGTTCACCCCAGCCCAGCCTCCAGCATCCGCGGCGCGTGTGGAGAGGGTGAGGCAGCCGAAGCTGGGGTTGGGCTGGTGAGGGCCCCAGTGACGATAAAACCCATTCGCAGAGGTCGGCCACGTCGGACTGGAAGGGTCAGAGACCGCAAAGTCGGAGCTGTTGAAGAGATAAGTATCGGCGCTCCACGAACCAATCTCCCCGCCGTAGAGATACTTCCCACCGATGTACGCCAGACCAGTAGTGTGCCAACGGCCAGCGGACGCGTTCAGTGACGGCAGGACGGCCCCTCTCACCCACGCCTCCTCACTAGCACTCATCACACTCGCCAAGCTCGCGCGGGGGTGAAGGGCATGGCAATAACTGTCCGCGGTCGCCTGCGGGAGACCACGGCGTCCTGTTGTTGCGTGAAAGGGAGCAAATGCTCGAAAGCAGAGGTCTCCATCCTCGCCCGGCACCGAGTCGCTGACGCCGACGCCGACACTCCCCGGCAGTGGGAGCCACTTGGGCAGACAGGGCGGCGCCGGATGCGGGACTGGAGGGCGATGGGTCGTCTGCGGCTTTTCACCAGTGGTAGGTGGCTGGGTGGTGGTGGGTGGCGGTGGCGGTGGCTGAGTGGAGGTGGGTGGCTCCGTCGATCCACTGCCGCTCCACGCGGCGGCGGCGGTGTCGAAGCCACAGAGAAAGGGCAGTGGGGTCTCTATGCAGCTGACTAGCGTCCAAGTGCCGCTGGGCTGCATGGCGATACACCCCGATCGCACGTCCCAGTACGCGTCGGCTGCAAAGTTCTCGTATTGCGCCACCACACCCTCCTCATCACTGCCGTCAAACCAGTGAAGAACCCCAAAGCCAGCTGTGCCACCCAGCGCCAACGCGGGGGTGGCTCCGCCAGTGGGGCTGTCGAAGAAGGCCACCCGTAGCTGCTCGTTCTCCGCGCTGGAGTGCACCGACACTGTGTGGGGGGAGAGATCGCCGTAGGGGCTCTCGACGAAGAGTTCTCGGCAGTGGGTATCGGCAATTATTGGCGGTACGAGTGACGAGGCCGCTGTCACTTCCCGCACGCACATCACTACAGGTTCACCATCATGTCGCGCACTGGATCGCACGAATCGTGTCCAATGCGCTGGACATTCTGCCTGCCCTTTGGAGGGGTTGGGAGTGGTTGCCTGCACAGAGCTCACAGCCGCTACGATGAACACAAGCACGCACCCAAGGAGGAGACCTCCACTGCCATTACCGCTAAGCCTTCCGCTTTTGCTGCTATTACGGACTGATCTCTTTTCCATGTACTCAACTAGCGTGACACACACACAAAAGGCTATTAACAGGTCCGCTCCTGTCGAGTGCTACGCCGTACGTGTCCGTTTCTATATATAAGATTGGTTAGTCAATCTCACCTACAGATTATTTTTCTATCTTGTATATATATATATATATGTGTTTATTATCCGTGTAAGGAGAGAGAGAAAGGAGGAGAAAAACAATGGGAAACTGATTTCTCTTTCCCTATCCCCTTTTTTACCTGTGGACGCTAGTAGTAGGTCACGATATCGCATACAGTTGTGTGTACGTATGTGTACAGAGAGAGAGAGGGAAGTCTGTATGCACGTGTAAATACTCTCCCAGCACACACACACACACACAACACTCTCTTAGCTCACACCTACTCACAGAATTTTATCTATCCTATCGTGTAATACCTTTATAGAGAGAAACACAAAAAGAGAATAAGAGTGTCAGGGGTTCTTCCACTCGCAGGCACACACACGGATGAATTGCCTCCCTGCCAACTCACTGAAGTCGTGGCGAAGAGGAATGTGAAATGTGGAAGGCGGGAGCGGGGGGACCGCAAGGTGGTAGTGAATCATTGACTACCAACAGCACTTAAAAGAAAAAGAGAGAATTCAAAGCGAATATAACATGACAGTTACCGACTTGGCAGGTAAACAGATCACACACACACACACACACACACACACACACATGCACACACGCGCGCAATACACAGGCGCATACACGTACAGTATAGGGAGATGACCGATCGAACAGAAAAAAAGCAAGAAGGGCGTAATACTCACAAAACAAAACGAACAGACCTGACTGACATCGGACAACAAGGAGATGTGTGGGAGCAGTAAATGCCTCTTTTTTCGTATTTTAGTTGCAGGAGGAGAGGAGAGGAGGGGGAGTGTGTGCATATGGGTGTGGAGTGGAAGTGGAGGATAATGAGCACTTCACATCCCGCAGCTCCCGTGGCTGTCTTCTCTGTCCTCCTCTTCTCCCAGCCTCCCCACAGAGACACTCTCTTCCATATTCTTTAATGAGGCCGCTGGTGCCACCATCACACACGAACACCCCCCTCACATTCTACCCAGTGATCCAACCATTTACTATCATGCTGCGCCAAGAGTACAATTCGGTGTAGTGATAACTAAATAAATCAACAACAACGATGCCAATAGAAATCCCTTCATCACAAAGCACACCGGACGGGTAGTGAACCTAACACTGTCAACGCGCTAACACACACCCCAGCAAGAACGCACAACCATCACCATAACAATAAACAGAAATCTCAAGTGATAGCAGAGATATAAAACTCCTGTTAATCATCCAAACCACTCACAAACGCGCAAAAAGACTCCCTACCTCGTTTAAGCAGAAGGAACAAGTTCCAGCACGACCAGCACTTTGCTTCATTACTTAGATTTCACTTTATCATCCCTGCCTTTACACACACACGCAAACACACAAATGTGCACACTAACGAGAGAGGGAGAAAAGCAAAACGAATCAATAACAGCTCGCAATGGGCGGACATGGCGACACCATTATTAGTCTCGAGGAGAGGAAACTGCAACCTGAACACACACACACAAATACACTCAACGCAAGAACAACACTCCTCCCCTCCCCCCAAAAAGAGGGAGCGAGAGAGAGATTACCGATCGAAATAGTGTATTTCTGTGTTATTATATAGAAAGCTCATCACATAGCAAACAACAAGATCAAAAATGAAACTGGCGAGGTGAGGATGCCCATATATGTGTATGCACGCACGAATGCATACACATATATGTATATATGGCTGAACATCAACTAGAAAAAAGAGAGGAGTTCTTGGGTGTGTAAAGGGAGGAGGGGGGGGGAGAGTCTCTCACAAACAGTTTACTCCCGTCTCCCTCACCCCACCATCGAGAAGAACGCACGCAACCGCAAAAAATAGTAATAATAATAAAACGAAACGACAACTAAAAAAAATGAAGTGAACCCAAACATGCACAAACGAGAAACGCAATTACAGTAAAGTGGACAATACACTCCCCCGTCTCCATCACACACACACAAACACATCCAGACAGACAGTATCCACAATGCGCGGACAGATCGCTTTGCATTTTTTTAAAATAATAAATAAATGGCGAAGTTCGACTCTCTCTCTCTCTTTCTCCTTTCTTCCACTTTACTTCTACTTTTGTGCACAATCGGCATCGCGCTTTACAAATGAAAATATGGATGGCAACACACCGGAAGAAGCACACCAAGAGACTCTCACCTCTGCCTCTCTCCTCCACCTCACTGTCGCCGTAGTTCCCAGGAGAGGAGCAGGAGGGGACCAATATCGACAACTTCCTGTCAGAGCAGAACATGTTATCAGCGCAGTGTCATCTCCCACCCCGCGCTCACACCACAGTGCATCTACTCCAATAGAGAGAGAGATAGAGGGGGAAAAAAGGAGAAGTAGAGAATGTAAATGGCTCCATTACGCTGCTGTACTACAGACAATCCGCATATCTTCTGTGTATATATACATGTATCGGTGAAGAAGTACATGCAGAGCACAGCAAAGATACAATAATCTCCCTTTTTGCGCGAAATATGATGATTGCAGCAATGAACAACAACAACAGAAAAACACAAAAGGGAGTATTAGCAAAAACAACCAACGAGGAACAGTAACATACAAAAAATATCATCAAATACCTGTAGTAAAGTCTTAATCAAAGAATGAAGGGGCACAGAGTGGGATAAACAATGATATATATATATATATATATATGTGGGCTTCTAACTTGCCGAGCTGTTGAAGGCCATCGTTATTCACCCTAGTTTTCTTCTACTGTAATAGTAACAGGTAGTAATATAAATATATATATATATATAGAAGAAACGGCGACGACCGAGATCTACACACACGTGAAGGTATGAGGAATGGGAGACAGAGAGAGCCAGTAAAGGGGGAGGTGAGGGAGAGTTGGGAGTGTGTGCGCGGAGTTCAATAACCTCTACTAGCAACAGAGTATAAACCGTACAGAGGAGAGAGGGAAATCGGAGGAGTGCGAGTTAGATGCGTTCCATCTCTCACCGCAAAATCGTCACTTCTGTTTTATGTTTCCTCTGTTTCTCTTCTCTCACTCTCTCCTCAATTGACGCTCGTCTCGCGCCGACAAATAGTAAAAAAAGGGGAGCCGATTTTGTACTTAACTATGCGGGCACTTGTACATGGAAAGGAGAGGGAGCGGACACACACACACACTGCCGTCCCCTCATTTCCTATATCCGTCGGATAGATAAATAAACAGTACAATATTTGTAAAATCCCTCCAAAAGTTGCGGAGAACACCACCACCACCATTTACACATATATGTATATATGCAGTGAATTTCCCCCACTCGTGCTCTCCGCGGTGTCTCTCCTCCCTTTTCTCTCCCTCCCTCCACCAGCCCTTCTTGTGTGGTCCTTCTCTCTCCTCATCTCCCGCGCCACTGCGGTGAGGGCGGGGGCACCTCTCCGAGCTCCTCGTCACGGCAGGTCATCCACCGCATGCACATCAGCTCCTCGGCGGTGGCGCGGTTCTTCGGGTCGCGCTGGAGGCACTTGCTGAGGAAGTCGAGAAAGGGTGCTGGAGCGTTCTCCGGCACCCCCGGCGGCAGTCGGTCCTTGTCCGCGTTGGCGATGAGGAACATTATGCCCAGCGGGGAGGTGCTACCCGTCAGTGGCCACGGCGTGCGCCCAAAGAGCTGCAGCGCGAGGCAGCCGACGGCCCAAATATCTGCTGGCTCCGCGTAACCTCGACGAGGGGTCAAGGACGGCGGTGGCGCTGTCCCGTCCCCACCTGAGCGACTGCTGCGGCTCCCGGCGTCGTCCTGCTGCACATCCTGCAGGATGACCTCAGGGGCCATGAAGAGGGGGGTGCCAACCATCGTGTGGGCTACGCCGCCAAGTGTGCCGAGAAAGGCACTGCCCAAGCGATTGAAGGCATCGTCGATGCTGCCGCTCTCCCTACCGCTGCTACTACTCGGTTGCGGTGTGGTGCGACCTCCAGTCAGAGCGACGGACACAGCAACCGTCGTGGCGTCTGCGATGCGGCGTGAGCAGCCAAAGTCCGCCAACTTGGCAACATTGGTGTCGCTGATGAGGACATTGTCAGCCTTGATGTCTCGGTGAATGATCCCATTCTTATGAAGGTACGCGAGTCCGGAGAGTATTTCGCGGAGATAGCGGCGGGCATGGCGGACCGGCAGGCAACCACCCGGAGACTGCTGCACGCGCTCTGACAGGGGGCCTCCCCCACACAGCTCCATCATGATCTCCACCTGCAGTAGATGCGAGGGGGCGCTACAGTTGCTCGACTGATCCGGCGACCGCGCCGCCACGCGAGCATTGTGCAATCGGGTGACATGACAGTGTATATAGGAGACAATATTTGGATGCTCTAGACGCCGCATCACGTTCACCTCACGGATCAGCTTGCGCACCGAGAGGCCAGGTCCGGAGGGGGGTGCCTCGGGGTTGGCCCCATACAGCGTCTCCGGGGTAAGCCGCGGGACATTGAGGACTTTCACTGCTACATGCTGCCCGTCGGTGAGCAGGCCCTTGAACACTGTCCCGAATGCTCCCTTCCCAATCACCTCCACCATCTCCCACGGGATCACCTCCCGCTCCAATGCCTCTAACGTCTCCTGCACTTGCTGGCTCTGCAGCGCGCGTGGGTGGTGGGGCTGTCCGTGTGGGGTATCTGCAGCATTCCCGCCTCGGTGTCGGGAGGGAAGTCGACGACGATGGACCCCCGTCGAGCGCGCTCGCCGGACGAGCTCCACTGTGGATATGTCTCCTCCATTCCCGGGTACGTCCCCGGGGGGCACGGCCATGCGGGGCTGCGGCTGAGGCCGCGGGCAACTCATCTCACTGGACGAACTCCCCTCGCTCTGACGACGAGGCGTCCCAGGCGGGCTAACTTCTAACCCATTCACAACGTCAGACTCGTACAGGTTATATTGTGGCGTTCCACCACCACCACCGTGGCTGCCCTTGTGGTTGTTCGCCACCGCGGTGTGAAAGGTCGGGTGGGCCACGCTGGATCGAAGGGAGGACGACCCTGTCACCACCACATCCGCGCCTGCCTGGCTGCGCGAGCTGGTCACATGTCCACTGCTCCGTCGTTCGTTGCCAGCGTCAGCGTCATTTGCTCTGCGTCCGGAGGCCTCCAACTCACGCTGCCGCGCAAGCGGATGCGTCTTGGTCGTCACGGTGCGTGGTGAGTGGGAGACGCCGCCGTTGCTATTGTTATTGTTCGCGGCGTTGGTGGTGAGTCTGCGCTCCATCAGCATGACATGCAGGCAGTCTCTATCCCCCCGGTGCGAGGCGAGGAGTTGCTGTAGCTCACGGGGGTCAATGACGGTTTTATTGCCGTTGTTGTCTACATAACCGAGCGTGAAGCGTGGCGTGGTGGTGGGGCTGGTGAGGCTGCCATTGGTGATGTTCCCCAAACTCCCACTCGCGGAGAGGCGTCCGGAGCCTGGCTTTGACAAGGCCACCCCACACTTTGCGGCAACGGCCTGCTCAAACTCCTCAAACGTGGTGTTGCGTTTTATAAAGCATACCTGCGCGTAGGCGTCACCTTCTCGGAACACCTTCACCTTGATTGTCTTCGCCTCAGCGACGCCGGCTCCGGCTGTCACTACCATGGAGGGGGAGCTGGTGGCGGTCGGCTGGACCGCGCAGCTGCGTGTACGATCCTGATGCGCGTAACGCCTGCCGCCGCTGTTGTGTGCATATCGCGACGCCACTAAAGCTGCCCCACTGCTTGGGGCCCGACGAGGCATCGCCAAGTATGGCGTCAAGCCTCCACCACCTCCACCAGCGTAGTTGAGTGTGTTGCCCTGAAAGTTGCCACTGGCTCCAATCAATCCTGCGGCGGGGGTGGCGGCGCCGTGATTCATGCTAATGTGATGGTTCGTATCGCCGTACCGACTGAGGCGCTGTGGCATGCCGCTGTTGTTGGTGGGGACCGCGGGGCCGTTGCTGACACCGCGGTGACGCAGCCCTGGGGGGTACAGTGCCTCCCGCCGGTGGTTGGGTGTCTGTCGCGGATAGTTATTGCCGCTACTGTTGTTGGCAAAGGCATCACCAAGCCCAACGCCGTTGTTTCCCACTCCGCTGCTCTCACCCACCGCGTCACCCACAACGGAGACGGAGTGAAGACGCCCGAGCGATGACGATGTGCGACGATAATACGCTCCGTTGCCACCATCAGAGGAGGAAAGCCCCGCACCCTCACGGGCGATGGGGGTAAGACCGGATGGCGTCAGACTGTTTGTTCGTCGAGATGGCCCCAGGTTGCGGCTCCCTGTGCGAGTGCGCCGCACATCGTCAGGGACGCAGTGGCGGAGGCTGTAGGATTCCCCCACGCTGGGGGGCCAGTCATCCTCACCGTAGATAGGACGTTTGGTCTCCGCCATCGCTGTGTGGGGGAGAGGAAGGGGAGAACTCTCTTTATACAAGGTGGCGCGATTTAAAAAAAACGAATAGTATTTGCTTTAGATGCGGGGAAAAGGGGGGGGAGTGAGGGAGGGAGGGAGATGGAGGAGCTTGGGTTACGGACGCGACTGCAGCTCGCCAACTTCCTCAGTCTCGTAAAGGTGCACACACACACACAAACGCACTGTTAGCAAAAGCACTACAGTTCGTCTTTTCGTTATGATCCAAAAGAGCGAGAGAGAGAATGAGTACGCTGGTATGTGTGAGTATATGTGAATGTACTTCTGTCTGATGTCCTTTCTCTTAAAAAAACCCTTAGTACAGAGTGACTGTGTGCAGTAACAGCTACACTGACTGGTCAGCTCTGCTCGCTCTTTCTAGCTATCTCGCCTTTTCTGTTGGTTTGTATTGCTTATAGTCACACAAACTGTGTGGGATCTGGAAGGAAGGGGGGGGGGGGGGGGGGGGGGGGGGGGAACTCGTTTGGAAATTCGGGGGCCCCCGGAGGCCCCCTTTGGGTTTTTTTTTTTTTTTTTTGGGTTTTTGGGGGCGGGGTTTTTGTGTGTGTTTTTTGGCCCCTGGGTTTTGGG
>JAODGE020030722.1:0-56271 GCA_027574965.2 Ecitophya simulans | reverse complement strand
TTCTCTCTCCTTCTTGTGTCCCCCGCCCGGGGGGCTTTGTGTCTGGGCGGGGTCGTGGGGTGGGGGGGGTGGGTGTGGTGTGGGGGGGGGGGCGTTGTGGGGGGGGGCTCAGAGGGCAGTGCACAACACCGCAGTCACCACTGCCACTACTGTAGAGTATGGACTCTTCAGAATGACGGGAGAAGAAGGAGGGAGCGGAGAGAAGAGGAAGAAAAAGTGGCTATCACGCACGTGAAGATGTGTGTGTCGTGCAGTGTTGAGACACCAACTCCTTCACCGCCAGGCAACCAGTAGTGCACACAGTTTCATATACTCTGCTTTGTTTGGCGGGTGGGGTGGAGGGGATGGGGCCTTTTTAATTTTTTATGTTAGTTCTTATTCAAAGTTCTCTACAAGAGACCGCAAAAAATGAAGTGTCTTCGGTATGTTTGTCTCTCCCACTCTTTGTTGTTCCCTCCTGTGACCGTATCAGCGCCATTGCTGGAGATGCGTGTACACGGGCGACTGACAGGAAAGAAAGAGAAAGAGAGACAGAACTGGGGCGCAAAGCGCACTTCACGCAGCCCCGCCATTAGCAGAACATGCCCACATCATAGGTAGCGGTGATCTGTGTGACGCTGCATACAAGGTTTTCATCCACGGTGAGGAAGGCGCCAGCGTTGTTGAACTCGCCGCAGTAGTTAGGAGCGGAAAACACAGTCACCACCTTGCGCTGCGCAAAGAACTGGTAGCCCTCGTCGACCACCTGGTGCGCACGGCAGATGAGGTCTAGGTCAAAGTTGTGCGTGATGGTCTCGACGATGTCCTCGCCAAACGTCCACGAGACGCCACGGTCGTTATCGCCCCAGCCCAGCGCGCCGTCCTCCGCGGGGTCAGCCCAGAGCAGGTCGCAGATGAGGCCGCTGTCGGGTACGTCGGTGGGGCGCAGGATGCGGCGGATCTGCGCGAGGTCGCGGAGCTCAGGGCTGAGGCCGCCATGCATGCAGAGGATGCGGTCCTCCACGAGGCCGGCGACAGGCATGCAGTTGAAGGTGTCGGTGAAGAGCTTCCACAGCCTCACACTGAAGCGGCGCTTGCACTCGTCGAAGAAGCCGTAGATGCGGTTGATACTGCTGCTCTCGTGGTTGCCGCGAAGCATGAAGAAGTTCTCAGGGAAGCGCAGCTTATAGGCGAAGAGCAGGCACACCGTCTCCAGGGACTGGTCCCCTCTGTCCACGTAGTCGCCGAGGAAGATGTAATTACTGCTCGGCGGGAACCCACCGAGCTCAAAGAGTCGCAGCAGGTCGTGGTACTGCCCGTGAATGTCACCGCATAACTTCACCGGTGCCGTAGTCTCTATCAGCATCGGCTGTGACATGAACATCTTCCGCGACTCCATCACCAGTGCCGTCACCTCCGCCTCTGTGAGTTCCTTCCCGGACTTGGGGGAGCTGCCGCGCGTGTGAATCATGCGGCCTCCACCAGAGGACCGCGGCTGGTCTGGTCGCCTCGCGATGCGGGTGAATGAGGAACTCGTGTCGTCGTGCGTTACCGCAGCGCTGTTGTGCGCTGGGCACAGCAGCAGCTTACTGATCACGGCATCCAGATCTAGCGCCGCCATGATCTCTGAGCTGGTACGTGGATTAGGTGGAGGGAGAGAAGCCGCTTCTATACCAAAGGTATCACACACTCTCTCGCGTCTCTTTCACCCGACAGTCTACCGGATATATATATGCACCCTTTCTCTTCAGCCCACTACTCTTCCCCCTCAGCAAATACTAGCACAGCTCGTCAACGGGAAACTATGCGCACCTTTGATACCTATTCAAAGTCACAGCAGCCAATTGTACTGGTGCAGATTGCGTGCCGTCTGTCGCCAACGATATATGTGAACTCAATCCTCTCTATCTGTATGTATGTAACTCCCTAGCGTCCAGGCCTAATAATCCTCCAGCCACTGGTCCGTGAGGGTTGATTAGTGGTGGGTGTTGTCCAACTTGGTTTCTCCGCTTGTGGGTGTGCGTGAGTGAGTGTGTTAGAAGGGGAGGAGAGGGGGAGTCTGCTGGAAAGGCCGGGATAAAAAGAAGTGCAAATGACGCATGAAGAGCAGAGCACAGAGGCATGCGGCTGTGTTAGCATACGCTCCCACTGAACTCTCGGGAGGAGAGAACCCGAGGCCATCAAGCTTCACATGGGTCAGTGCAGGCAAGAACTGCAGGCCCCAAGGCAGGAATGCTGGACATTGATAACAAAACGCACCAACGCGAATGAATGTGCACGCAAAACAAATATTCACTGGCGGAGAGGGAATGAGACCGACAAAACAGACACACACAGACACACGTACAGTAAAATAAACATGTGCGTTGATATAAAGGACTTACGAGCCTCAGAAAGCATACAGGGTTCCCCGCCCCCCTAAAAAACACACTGCAGCGGTCAGTCATCAGTTCAGCTACACACACGCAGATACAGACAGTCAGACAGGGAAACTCAGGCGTCGTGCTGGCACCTCTGCAGCTGCCTACGCGCGCTCAGTCACTTATTGGGGAAGATCAGTACGAGGCACGGCCACGTTCGCTGTTGCCTGGTCTCCACCTCTGCACAGACACACCAGGCACAACGTTGGGTTGCAGAGTGCCGCGATGTACCACCATGCGGGCACACTCAAGGAGGCCCTGCACCATGGATGGGTAGCCCGAGTTGAGCTTCAGCATGTCGTACACAGAGCTCCGGTTGAAGATGGCGAAGGACGCCACCTCGATGACGCTGCCGGAGTGCGACCCCACGGCCCGCACGCCCAGGACTCGCTTCTCACGGTCGTTGCTGACAAGCAGCTTCACGAAGCCGTTGGTCTCGCCCGAGATGAGCGCGCGGGTGAGGTAAGGGTACTCGTACTTGGCGACAATATAGCCAATGTGCTGCTGGCGGCATTGCTGCTCATTCAGTCCAATGGAGGCCACCTCCTCGTCGTAGAACAGAACCCGGGAGGTGTTCGCTAAATCTGCCTGTTTCGTCAGCGGACGCGGCTTATTGTCGTAGATGTCCTCGATGGCTGCGCGCGCCTGTGCCTCCGCCACGTTGACGATGCGGCGGCGGGTGCAGGCGTCGCCGATGCAGTAAATGTGCTTGTACGGCTTGCAGCGATTGAACTCATCCACGTGTATAAATCCGTTCCGCACCCGCATCGCCGTGTTTTCGAGGCCGAGCCCGGAGTAGGATGCCACACGCCCAGTCGCCAGGAGCGCACGCTCGACGATGACCGACTCCACCGCGCCGCCCTTGGCGCTCTGGATAGTGTACTGGCAGGCGATCCCATCGTCGCCACCACCACCCTCCTCGGCGCTGCCGTCGTATACCTCGAGGTCGATCAGCTGGTGGTCCAGGTAGATCGTCACCCCACGACGCTCCAGGCTGCGCTGCACACTCAGGGCAACATCCTCGTCCTCGTTGAAGAGAATGCGGCCGGATCTACCGATCAGATAGACCGCGGTCTGGCCGAGGTTGGCGTACATGGATGCGAACTCACATCCCATCGCGCCAGTGCCGATGATCACCATGCTCTTGGGGATTGGGATGCGAAAGATATCGTCTGACGTAATGACGCTGCGGTGGTCCACTGGGAAGAGCGGATGCTTGCGAGGCTTCGACCCGGTCGCAATGATGAAGTAGTCCGCCTGCAGTGTGCGGTACTCTCCGGTGCCAACGGTGTGGATGTCGATCTCGTTCTCGCTGGAAAATGTCGCGCGGCCCTGCACGAGGTGAACACCCGCCGCCTTGATGAAGCCGAGCGTCTGGCGCTCCTTCTCCTCACTGACCTCCTGCAGAGTACGCAGGATGCGCTCGCTAGATAGAGACTCCGCGGTGGGAAAGTCCTTTGGGTCCATGACGCGGGCCAGCAGCCCCTCATCCTGAATGCGTGCCGCGTACTTGGCGATGGACCAGAGTGTTTTGGACTGCACCGACCCATTCCATAGGTCCGTCCCGCCAAGCCGGTTGGCCTCCACCAGGCAGACCCTCTTGTTAATTTGGGCGGCGCGTATCGCCGCCGCGGTGCCCGCCGGACCCCCGCCAATGACGCAGACATCAAAGCGGGGCAGTTCCCCACAGCGGCGCAGGACCTCACTGGGCAGCCGCAGGAGTGTTGCACAGCGCCGTAGCATACCAACAGCGAACTACAGAGATGGATAGATAGAGAGCAGCAGGAGGGAGCGGGAGGGGGAAGAGGAAGAGGGAATGAGGTAAACGCGCTAACAAAAACTATATATGACCCGCCCCACTGTATGGAGCGTGGCAACCTCACAAACACACACGCATGTAAAACGTAAATAGCGGAGGGGAGAGAGGGGGGAGGGGACAATGCTGAGTTCGCATAAAGGGGAGTAGCGGCCAACAATGTGGAAACCGCGCGCAGACATTGTGCGCACAGACACATGGGAGTGCGGATGCAATTACTAAGCAAGTGTATGTACTGATGCATGAGAAGGATTGCACAAATCAGCCCTGATGTCACAGATGCACGGGCACATGTTCATGATTTCGTGGTGTTCTCTTTCACTCGCGTCTCGCTCACATATGATGACTCTGGTATACATGACCTCTCAAGATATTACAAACGCACGCACCTATAGGTTCTCAACAAAAGCTGCCAAGCTAAATGCAGCCACCTCTCCCCCCCTCCCCCACTTCCCCTTCTCACCATACCTTACCTTCGTCCAATGGAACGAAAGAAGCCCCCTGGTACCGCGCTCTCCGGAGCAGCAGCGGTCGGTTCCCCCACGCGAGTGCTGCCACTCACAGGGGCTGCTGCCGCTGCTTCCACGGGTGAGCGACCGCTACTTGGCGGAGGTTCCTCGGCATTCTCACTAACACACGTAGGCGTGGCTGCCTCCACACTGCTGCCAGCGCCTACTGACGAGACCGACCCTGAAACCTCCATCCCGGAGCTCTCAGGACTGCCCCTTTCCTCCCCAGTGCCACGGGAGTGCGCCTCCCCCTCTGTCTGCCCAGCCAGCGCGGCCGCCACCTTCTCCTCGATCACAATCTCCTCTCCAGCGTCTGTGCTGCACCCGCTGCTGTTGGCGTCACCGGCGCACCGCTCCGCCTCCTCCTGGTAGAGGCCGCCGCGCCCGTAATACTCTGGTGTCCACTTGGTTACTGTGAAGCTGCTAAACACACCGGGCTTCAGTTGCGAGCGGCCGAGGATAGCGCGCAGGCACTCTTGGAACGCCTGAGAAACCGCCGGGTATGCAGTGAGACGGTCTGCGAGGTCATACGCGGACTGCTTCCGCAGGATGGCGAGGGAGCCAAGGTCAACGATGGTGCTGGAATTCATGCCCAGCGCATGCACGCCAATGATGCGCCGCTGCGGGTCATTGGAGACGATAATCTTCACAAAGCCGTCCACGTTGTCGGCAGCGACTGGGCGGCTGACAAGGTCGTAGCCCACCTTCGCAGCCATGTAGGCAATGTTGCGCTTGCGGCATTGCACCTCGTTGAGCCCGACAGAGGCAATGGTTTTTGTGAGGAAGGAGACGCGCGAGAGTGAGTCTTCGATGTGCGGGGGGTCGAGCTTCGCGGTGCCATAAATATAGTCCACCACCAGCTTGGCCTTCGCCTCCGCCATGCTGACAAGCAGCACACGCGACGACGCATCGCCGATCGCGAAAACGTTACTGCGGCCCACACACTTCCCAAACTCGTCGACGAGCAGTCTGCCGTCCTGTGTCTTGAGGGAAGTGCTCTCCAGACCTAGGCCGCCGTAGTGAGGCTCGCGGCCGATGGAGATGAGAGCGCGGTCGACGTGGTAGGTGGTGAGCTGCTGCGTCTTGCGGTCCATGATCGTGTACTGCACCCCGCGTCTGTGCAGCCCCGTGCTGGTGATGTCCTGTAGCTCCTCGTCGCTGGCCTCCCATGTTTGCAGATCGTAGAGTGCGGAATCGTGGTGGACGGTGACACCCTGCGCCATCATCTGCTCCTCCACGCGAGATACCATGTCGCGATCCTCGTTGGGAAGGATGTGTGGGGCCTTGTCAATGATGGCCACCTTGGTCTTGCCAAGCCCGGAGAAGATGCTGGCAAACTCGCAGCCAATGACACCGGCGCCGACAATCACCAGCTTCTCCGGCAGTGGCTGCTTCATGATGTGATCAGAGGTGACAACAAGACTCCCATCCACCTTCGCAAACGGGTGTTTCCTCGGCTTCGACCCCGTGGCGATGATGAAGTAGTCGGCGGTCACCTTCTGCAGCTCCTTCGTTTCTTTGCTGTAGCACGCCACCTCATGGTCGCTAATGAAGGTCGCCTGCCCAAATAGCAGCGTCGTATCCGTGGCCTCGATGGCGACGCGGATCTGTCCCTCACGCGTGCTGCTTACCTTCTCCATGGTCGCCTGCATCTCCGTCTCATTGACCTCCAGGCAAGAGTCCACCGGCTCACCGTAGAGACGCCTCCCCGCCGGCCCACGCACGTTCCTGAAAAAGTTGGAGAAGGACCACAACGTCTTGGACTGCAGAGCGCCATTCCAGAGATCATAGCCGCCGATGCGGTTTCTCTCGATAAGACACACTTTCTTTTTGTAATCGACAGCGCGCAGGGCAGCCGCGATGCCGGCTGGACCGGCACCGATCACGCACACATCATAGTGCTGCACCTCCTTCAGAGCTCTCCAGGAGGTGAAGCGCAGGGTTCTGCAGGCTTGCAGCATGAGCTAATATCATATATCGATTGTGATGGAGGACCGTCTAAGTGCCCAACCACCTGCTCTCGATCACTTGGTGGAGGCAACTGCGTGGAGTATGTCCACAGTGTGTTTATATGGCTTCTGTGTGCGTGCGCGCGTGCACGAAAAAAAGAAAAAGGAGGAAGGGAAAAAGGTCCACAACGGCAGCTCAATGCGTGCGAATGCGCATGCGTATGTGTGCTGATGAGCGTTTGGGTGCAGCGTTGTATGTGAATCCCATGACAACATTTATGTGCAGACATAACTCCAACAGCCACTGGAAGCGATCAGAAAAAGAAATACACGCTTGGTGGTAATAGCTACTATATAACAAAAGGAGCGCCTCGAGTCGCTTGGACACGAAAGAAGTGTGGGTACATGCGTGCGGATATATATATCTGCCAATTGTCCCCCCATATGCTCATGACGTATCAATGGATCACGCACACACACACACGCACGCATATATATATATATATATATATATATATATATGTATTAAAGAGGACACGCACGCACACGTAAGTGGTCCGGAAGCGTGAAAGCGACGGGCTCTACGAGCCACCAAAGAAAAGAACGTATAGAATTACATCTTCTCCCTAAGAGGAGAGCGTTGTGAATGCACATCAAAAAGAAGAAGAGCGAAGGAGAGCGATTCATGTATGGCCCTTCGTGACGTGCTTGCCTAGCATATCATGTTTTTAAACTCTGGCAACTGCATTGAAAGCCACAGTAGGTGCAACGCCTAGCTCAAAAGAGAGCGAGAGGGAGGAGGAGGAGGAGGGATAAAAAAAACACATACATATATATATGTATATATATATATATGACAGTTCATCAGCACAAGCGTATACATGGGGACGTAAGGAGAGAAAAGGAGGGGAAGGAAGGCGAAGGAACGCCTTTACTTAGATTTGTTCCAAAAAGCCACAGCCATCACCATAAGAAAAGGATAATAAACTCACAGTGAAAGCAGTAGCACACTAAAAAAAGGAAGGGAAAAGTCGTGGCTATCACCGCTTCGGTCAGCAACGTGATGCCGA
The DNA here is from genome assembly GCA_027574965.2 of Ecitophya simulans. Taxonomy (NCBI): domain Eukaryota; kingdom Metazoa; phylum Arthropoda; class Insecta; order Coleoptera; family Staphylinidae; genus Ecitophya; species Ecitophya simulans. The sequence continues at coordinate 48,528 of JAODGE020030722.1, read as the reverse complement.
CAGAAAAAAACAAAAGGAGGGTTGCAAAATGACACACGGTTAATGCATAGACGAGTACGATGAAGATGACTGATGGGCTGGGGAAGTGGGGTCCTTCACAAATCGTCAAAGTCGTCCATCACCAGCGAGGATAAGGCGTCCTGCTCGTGGGTGGAATCAACACCAGCTGGTGGCTCTAATTTCACTACGTTTTCCTGTGTGTCGGGCGGCAGTGCCTCGATGCCGCTAGTGTGGCCGTTGCTGTGGTATGGCACAGTAAGACTGCAGTTGCGATGAAGGATACCGGACTTTCTTTGCGCACGCCCGTCGTGGTCGTCGTTTCTCAGAGAGTCCCACGAAAGGCCTACACCTCCATTGAGGTTGTTTGTGTCCTCCAGATCCTCCCCAGCACCTTCGCCACGGCTGGCCAACTCCTCAATGATGGACTCAACACACTCCATGGGGTTCGTGCCTCCGTTGTCATTCGCCTCTTTCGACTGCGTGTTAGCGTCATTGCCGAGAAACCGCACGCTCGACAAGCGGGGTCGGTAACGACCGCCGTCCTCGGTGAGCCAGGATTTGTTGTCCGCGCGTAGTGAGAGCCTCGGTACTCGGTCGGCCGTGGTGTCTTTCTCGTTGTAACCCTGGGGCCACGTTGGCAGCACCTCAGAAGCAAGGCTGGCGGACTTCAGTCGAAAAGCGCTGGAACTCACGCGGCGTCGCCGGTCAGGGTGGAGGAAGATGTTGTTAATGAATGATGCGGAGTCCGTTTCGTCCGCAGACTCCTCAACGCGCATCGCCGGTGTGCTCGGTCGCCTTTTCGCAGCCGAGAATGCCAACCCAGGCACCCGGTGCCGGATCAGTGGTGGCTGTGGCACAGTAAGATACTCCGGATCAGGGCTCGTGAATGGGTGCCGCCGGTCCTCGTCATCCTCCACGCCACTGGAACTGACACTGTCCTCCATTACCACTGGACGCAGCTGTGCCTTCCCCTTCCCTGAGTGAGTCGTGGCCTCCTTCAGGGGTGAGGAGGTGGAGCCATGTGACCGTGGCAGTGGTACTTCTAATTCAATTAGCGGCGAGTGGGGTGGGAGGGACACTCCGTTGGGCATGTCTGCCACGCCATCCGCATAGGAGAGTACCGAAGCCCAGTTCGCACCATCAGATCGGTCAATTTGCTGCATCTGACCTTCACCAAGAGAGCACAAGTGAGTATGTCGCCTGCACAGCAAGGACACAATGGCGTGCCAAGAGAAGGCAGAGAGACAAATGGATCTGCTCAACAGTGAAAAGGATCCAAGTCACGGGTGTGATGGAAAAGAGCAGCTGCAAAGGGCCAGGTACGTGTCTTCCTCGTCTACTATACTGTGGGTAATGAGCGTGCAAAGTGAACAAGTAAATAAAGCGGATGGTTGGAGAACAATGGTGAGAAACAGTCGCACGCACAGACAGAGACGCATAGTCCCGTCACACAGGAACATGCAGTTGAGCACAGTTGCTGCTGCTGTTGGCTCAGAGGGTGAGCCACTCCGTGAGGCTGGTAAGCGAACGCATCGAGAGAGTGTGCATGTGCGCGGCGTGTGATACTCTCTCAAGATATTGCTCGCTTCTGACTGATATTACGAAACACTTTACACAGGCTCCTCTGACTCACCCCACACGGCAGATCTCCTCCTTGCGGGTGTAAAATAGGATAAAAAATAACGCAAGCCGGCCAAAGCCGCCTTTGTCTTACACACCACAAACCTCTCACCTGTCGCTATTTCTATTTTCAATTCTCTGGTCCTGAACTACACGCATTCACTTCACCTCCCACGTAGCTCACCCAATGAGCCACATACCACTCGCGACGGTGACCTCCACTGCTGTGACCCCTCTCTGATGCATGCGTACTTCACTGGGGACAATACGTGTGTGCGCTCATGACGCTTGCAGTAACCCACACGCCACATCACACACACAGACACAGACCGACAAACACAAAAGCAAAATAACACCGTTAATCACAGAAAACCAGGAGAAAGGGGGAGATTCAAATGCAGCACAGGACGCAAAGCCGGCACGCGTTTGGTATCATATACCATAAGAAGAAGCGCACGCACACGCTCCATAGCTCAAAAAGGGGGGTGGGGGTCAGCAAGTTATATCAGCACTAGCGCAATACACAGCACAAACAACACACCAAAAGGATTGTTTTTGTGTTGTTTGAATAATATGTTCACCGGTCTTTTTTCCAACTCTTCTTCGTTTCTGTCTGCGTAGCTTTATGGCCTCGTTCCATTTTTCATTATTACTTTCCGTCAGAGTCATACAAATGAAGCAGAGAGGGGCAGATATTTCGTGTTGCCACCCTGTCATCGCCCTCAGGTAGTGTGTGTGTGCGGCTACCTTCCTTCATTTTTTTCTTATATCTCGCTCTTACATACAATGCAATTGACAATGCCTCATGGATGTATGCTGTGCACCGCAGTGGCTCCTCTGCCCGCGCCGCGTTTCACTTCGTGTGGTTCAGACGCACTCATAACTGTGTGCGAGCATAAAGTGAACAGTCCCATTGCTACTCGGCGGCACAACAGAAAGAGGTGGGAGAGATCCACAGCCTCCCTCTGCTGTCGCTGCCAAGAGTTCATGATCGTGCTGAATTGACTGTGGGGGTAACTGTGGGGACCGGTGGAAAGGTGTGTAGATCGCCACCTTCATGGTACCCATAGTTTCCATCGCGGGGACACACGCACACAATAATGTCACAGCCTCAAAGGAGAGATCAACAGAAAAAAACAAAAGTAAAAAAAATGGAGTAGAGCAAAAAAGAAGAACAATAATACACACACACAGAGAATAAAGACAGGGGAGAGGCTCGGAATGGCATAGGTGCTCCGCCTCGCGTTGCATTGGGTCGCCTCGCACATGCGCAACATACCACCACCTCGTTTCGAGCTCACTCCCTGTGCACACACACACACACTGAAGAACGTGTATATATATATATACACATATAGATATAAATATAGATATATCCCATGCTGCTGTTTGTGAGCTCTGAGTAGTCTCTCAGCATCTGGACTGGGCCATCAACACAAACATACACACACCACACACAGGAACAAAGGGGAATCACACACATACGGACTAAGAGGTTTAAAAAAACAATATAGAAGTCCAGGAGAGAGAGGAACAGTACAAAAAGAGAGAAAGTAAATTAAACAATGAAGCCCTCAGAAAACATAGGAAATACAAACATCGTCGATGTATAGTTTTCCTACTCTAGATACTCATTTTGTAGCGAGGTCGTCACACACACGCCATCACACCATCAATAGTCAAGGAAATAGGCATATATCTGGTCTCTCTGATGTATAAATCGGCCGCGTGTGTCTGCGGAACTAAGTGTGTGTGTGTGTGGAGGCGAGTGTACGGTTTCCGTTCCGAAGGGTGGGAAAAAAACAAAAAGCAAAAAGAACTTCGAAGTAAGAGCGATCGTCTATTCGACAAGTACAAAGTTGACAGCGGCGGTACTACGATGGCGCGTTCTTGTGTGACCTCCAATCACCTCCAGTGCGACGATCTCCGCTGCCTCATCGATCTTTGTGGTGCGATAGCAGTCGGAGGACCCTGCACCATCCGTGTGCGTCTCCCCCACGGACTCCCCACTCCTCCACAACGAGCTCGAGGAGGAGTCCATGCCAAGCAGCTCATCACACGAGTCGGGCTGGTGGAGTACCCCGCAGCCTTCACCGGCTACGAGGCTACTGGACCCATCTTGGCGTTCGGCATTCATGCGATTCACAAGAATCAGCATGCGGTGCATGCTTTGCTCCTCCTGGTCTGCATCCTGCACGCAGGACTTGCGAAAGCCACCTCTCGAGCCGAAGCTGCTGTTGGCGACGCTAGAATTGAGCAGCTGGTTGCCGCTGCCGTTCGTGAGGTGGCTGTGCCTCCGAAGAATGGACGGTTGGCCTGGGTGAGCAGGTGCTATGACGGAGGAGTGATTGTCAGCGAGGTCCAGCAACGGAGTGTCATGGCTCACCACATGGGCCACGCCCTTTCTAAGTCGTGGGCTCCCCCTAACGTTGTCAGAGTTGCTACTGCTGAATGAACTGCCACTAGAGGAATCTGAGGCATCTCTCACCAGTCGTTGACTATTGCTGGAGGAATTGCCGCACCCCATGGCTCGCCTTTTTTCTCTCCTTGTCTGCTGTTGCTCTGGTGCCGGAGTCAGCAGGGAGAGAGAGGCGGGAAAGTACTAATTAATAGAAAAAAAGAGGGGGGAAGAGAGAGCGAGCCACTGCTCGTCTCGGAACACACACACGCAATAGAAAGCGCTGATGCAAGTAGAGAGACAGTGGAGGGAGTATATATATATTATAACAGACCTACAAATGTGTATGTTCACACCGTGAATATCGATGAGCTGAGTGAGCACGCCTCTAACGAATACTCATAAACGTTAACACCTAATGTGTGAGTGCAGTTTCTCGCTCAGTGGGAGGACTTTTCGGAGTTGTGTGAGTGGGAGTTTTGTGTAGTGTTTTTTGGGGGGCGGATGCACGTGTAACCGTAGAAGCACGCGGGTGGAAAGAAACAGGCAGAAGTCGGTAGAGAGAAAAGATAGGATTATGAGAGCAACGCATTCGTCACTGTGTAAAGATCAAGAGTGCAACCCACATACATATGAGCCGAGGGAGGTCGCTGTCCCCGTGCATGCACCAGCTTCCAAAAGTAGCGTCACAGAGTGTTCATAATAGAAATATCAGAACTTTGATACTTGTTCGCGGTTACCCGCACTACTGCTACTGACTGACATGAGTTTTTTGATTTTATTATTATTATTTTGCTAGCTGTCAACTTGCAGAGCGCGGCCTTGTCACAATGCATGCGAGCGTACGACCCCAGAAGGAACGTAGCAATGATCACCGGGGTAGACAGGGGGAGGGAAGGGAGGGGGAGAGGTGGAGGAGAAAAAACAACGTTCCAATGGAAGGGAAAAAAAAAGGAAGTCGGCACCCCTCAATCAACAAGCAGCAAAAAACGCTCTCAGGGTGAAAAGATTTACATATATGATCACATACTCGTTTGGAAAAAGCACACACTTCCCCTGAAGATATGGTGATAGTGTGAGGTGGAGAGCAAGCACAATCGATGAACACCGTTGAGAGGAGATCATCCCCAACCCCCCGCACGCACCCACACTCTCTCGCTTACTCATCTCTCAGTATACTTCTTTTTCCCATGAAGTACACGCAATTACCACGGCCACACACATACATGCACACAGTCATCTGTGGCTGGCCGCTGCCAATAGGATATATGTGTATGCCAAAGTATCTCCTTCGCAGCTAATTGGGGGGTAGGGGAGGGGGGAGAAAAAGAAGAAGTCAGGTGGTGATCCCACTGCTGAGAGAATGAATGGCGCACGACCAAAAAGGAGGTGGACGGGAACGGAAGAGAAAATAAATAACAGAGACATGCAGAGAAGTCGTGCCACAGGTAAGAAGGGCCATACACTATGTCCCCTCCTCTGACATGCGCAGGAATGTTCAAGAAAGGGGGAAAAAGAAGGGGCAGGGGAGCACAAATATCTGTTAATGACAAGACGGAGCGTAGGAAAAGCAGGCCAGTTGGAGCCACTCAGAGGTATGCAGGTCATAGGGGTGTACACCTCCCCCCCCCCCGCCTCCAATGAAGAGAACGCAAGTAAAAATAAGAAGAACACATATACGCACATTCAATGGGACATTTCCAAAATAAAAATAGAAACCACTACTGTACACAAGAGAAGGTGTCTAATGATAAGCAGTGTCGCCTCACAGCGTAGGGGGGATCTCATCGCTCTCTTTCGGCTAGGGGGGGGAATATATAGAGTCAGAGGGAAGCAGGAATTGCGGGAGATAGAACGCAGGCCACACGCGCCAGCGCACCCTGCCACCCATCAGCTCATCAGAAAAGAAAATCAAGGGGCCGCAGGTGAATCATTTACACATGGAGATAACAATATATGCCTACGGCGTGAAGTGGGGAAGAAACGGTGAACTAACGGCTGTTTGAGAAGCACATACGCACACACACACACACACACACACACACACAAACTCGCATCCACGCGCCACCCCCCAAATGCTGGTCATTGGTACCACGTAAACCCTCCATAATCTTGCATTATATCGTCGGTGTAGTAATCCTTCCCGTCTGCCGAGCGCTCCCCACTGCTGACACTAGAGGAGGACTGCGTGGATGAGGTGGTGGAGCTGCAGGGGCGAGAGCTGCGGCTGAGTGGCACGCCACGGTGAGCGCGCCGGTCCGCCGGCTGCACTATTTTGCCGCTGCTCTGGAGTCCCACGCCACTGCCACGGCCCCGTACGGATGTGAGAATGGACAGTCTGGGCCTCAGCACACCGCCAGCAGTCTTGTCTACCTCTAGGACGGGGTTGTGCACCCGTGTCGGTGCACTCGGCGCCGGAGGGTCATAGAAGCTCACCTTGCTCAAACTCCGACGAAGTGGAGGGGGTGGCGAGTCGTCCCGTGCGAAGAGGTTGTCCATGTCAAGGTTCAGGGCAAAGTCGACGGTCTCCCACATAATAAGCGAGGAATCGCGTGGCGTTGAGGTAGAGGACAGTGTAGAACCTATGGAGTGGCTGCCGAAGTCATCGGGGCTGGACGAGCGCTGCCTAGGGGGAAATACTTCCATGGCTGACAGCAACTGTGGTGTCAGAAATGCCGGGCTCTTGTTCGGCCCCGCTGACATTGTCAATTACTGGAGTGCACCCAACAATCACGCACTTGCGCCTACAAACTCCCTGCAGATCTTTGTGCGTGTATGTGTGTGTTTTGCCCCTCTGTCCTGAGGTACACAATGACTGCTGGGTGTGGTGTCAGGGAAAAGAGATATTTTTGCAAAGTGTTGCGATGATGTGAGGATGAGACGCCTGTGCATGCAACAGCAACTGTGTGAGAGGGAAAAAGAAGTGTCACAACGAAAGAAGTGATGCAATTGTGTTAAGGTAATTTAACAATAACAGCTGTGATGGATGACACGCCAATGCTTTCAGATTACTACTGCACAAAGCACTGCGATTATAATAAAAAAATGAATAGTAAGTACTTTGTTGTTTGTCTCTCTTTGAGTTTATCAAAGTTGTAATCTCTGCAAAATAAAGCTGGAAAGGGGGAAATAACGCTTGGAAGAACGGGCTGTTGTAACCTTCCCCCTTGAGCACTCAGCATTGGGGTGATTGAAGTGAAGCATCCACATATGTATTATATATATATATATATATATTTACGGCATAAAAAAAAACGAAATGTTAAGCGCACGTAGAATAGGAAGATGACAAATAGAGAGAGCTACTGTGCTCGTATACACTGGAGCTTGACAATATCAGTTCTGTCCGTATTCGCATTTTCCACTGCTGTGCAATACACATAAGATTGGGAAAAGGAAACAGGTGGCTTCATAGAAGGGAAGTAAGTGCGTCGAGACGCAACTGAGAGGGTGTTGTTGCTGTTCCTGAAGGAGCAAGGAAGAACTGTGAGCACAGTGCGTGTATATGCATATATATCTTGTACTTGATATAATCTTTTTAAAAAACAGAAACAGACGCCCCACCATTCCTACTTGTTACCTGTCGCCATTAGTGATCCACTCCTCGTCTACAAGAAGTGTAGGCCAGCAAAATAAATAGAAGGAATACCCGTGCGACGGAGCAAAGTACCCACATAGAGTGTGTCACTCGCTACAATGTGCAGGTGGCGATAGTGTGCGTGTATGTGTGTGTGTTTTTCTCTCGTCATTGCTCTAAGAATAGCTCGAAGGTTTGTAGCTATTCGCATAAACATATCAGCACATAAATACGATTTATGACTGAACTAGGAACCTTATCCACAAGCACACACACAAAAAGAGGTACGCTCACACATTGCAGCACGTTCGTTCAGTATTTCATTTCCCCTCCCATGGTACCTTTTTTGGAATCTCATTCTATTGTCCTCTGCATGGTTGGATCATGTCTCTCTCTCTCTCTCTCGATCGGTAAACGTTTGGAAGTAGAAGGGGGAAAGAGAAGGTACTACCAAGTCCAAGATGAGATGAGAAAAGAAAGAATGAGGCCCGCAAACAGGTAGCAGTACCCACGTATGTACACACACACACCGTTACTCTCTCTTTATCATTCCACATCTCGGAGAGGGGAAACCATCTACTCTACGAGGCCCCCACGCTCAGACGCTTGGGTGTAGAGTGTGCTGGTGTGTCTACTTGTGTCCTCTAAGAGTGAAGGAAGCCACGAGGATGCGTGCAAAGGGGGAGTGGAAACTCATGTGCTTATAATAATAATAATAAAACAGACGGAGAAATAGAAAAAGAAAACAAGAACACCTGCTAATGAAGGCACACGCACAACTAAGGGATCATTTACCAACAGCAACTAATAATGCAGATACTAGCAGGTTCAGGAAGAGAGGCCGGGCTTCTGATGTATAGGAAGAGGTATATATACAATTCAAAGTAAAGTGGGGGCGCACACTCGCAGACACATCAATAGAACGAGAGAGAGAGGGAGGAAAAACACGCACACACACAAAAAAAGCTATGCTCCGAACGCTAGCTCCTCACTGGTTTCATCTAGTACTCCTGTTCACATATAGGTACAAAAAGGAAAAGACAAATGTAATCCATAGGCTTACCTTTCTCTTCTTTTTTCGCATACAAAGAGAAGAAACAACAAACAACAAACATGGGAGGGAAGGAATGAAGTATGCTAAGGACAGTTCTATCTATTGCGCACGTCACTCCCCCCATGCATGCCCCCCCCCCTCGTCCCCATTCAATAATAAAAACAAAAACTATCACATACACATACACACACATACACTCATACACATGCGCTCAGATGAGGAGACCAATAATTAAAATAAATAAAGCATCGTAGTTTATCATCGGAAGTACTTCCGAGAAGGTCAAAATACAAAAAATAATAATAATACAACGGGACACCAATGAATAAACACTAAATCACACATACAGCTGCCACCCCCCTCACCGCTGTCAACAAACACACGCAAAAGAAACAGGGGCACCAACGGCAGCTCACACACACACGCGCAAAAATAAAAAATAGAAAGCAAGAGAACAGCATACTATGGCAAATGAAATGCAAACTTACAGCAAAAACTGTGGGGCATTCATCAACATCATCACAACGCGTATACGCTTTGCATAATGCTAATGCGCGTTGATTTTAAAAAAAAACAGTAAATGTCCGCCTGATGAACTATAATGTCATGTGTAATAAGCGAATGAGCCTGTGCTCCATCTCTACCTCTCTACTAGCCTATTTCATGCTATCGCTAACTATGATAATCCTCTGTCTGGCCTTCACCCACAAACGACACCTCCCTCAGACGGGGAGTCTTTGCCCGGTCCTTCGGCAATGACCACGTCACTGACGACCGCCTGAACACGCGCGATCGCATCCGGTCCTGTGGTGAAGGTGGTGCTATATCGCCCCCTGGAGGGAATCCTACTGTCCCACGTGCAACATCCTGCTGACCGCTGGCGCCCTGGAAAGCCCTGGCCCTGGCGCCCGTGACCACCTCCCCCAGCGGAGGGGAACGCGAGTCAGGCGGCATCGCCAGCGGCCACGCTATGAAGGGCGAGGCGCCCGTCACTCCTGGGCTGCTGGGGTGCCTCCTCTTCTTCTTCTTCTTCTTGCGCTTGAACTCTGGCTTGCCGAGCTCGCCCGTGGTGTCCTCACTGCCTCGCTGACCCAGATGAGCGGCGCGGGTGGCGGCGGTCCCACCCCGGTTGAGCACGAAGCAGGGCACCCGGTGCAGTGAGTTGGGCAGCGGAGACGAGGACGCCACCGTCGCCTCGTCACCACTGGGGTGATTCAGTGCCACTGTGCTGCGCGGGAGCGATGGCGCGGGCCCCGCACTGGCGTTGTCGCTGCTGTCGCTGCTACTGTGTGAGTAGTTGGTCTGCAGAAAGAAAGCCCCTGGGGACCGGGGCGGGTGGGGGTCGGCGGTACTGCCCCTCAGCGACAATTGCGGGAGCTGCTGCGGCTGTGAGCTGTGTGGTTTGAAGCGTACCTCTGTGCCGAGTGAGCGCGCACCAGCGCGCCGTGGCGCGCTGCCGATATGCAGCAGATCTTCCTCATTCTCTGGTAGCGGTGGGAACTCGATGAACCTGGGGCCCTGCGGCTGCTGCAGGGGCGGCAGCGGCTGACGGTGTTGCTGAAGGTGATCATGTGTGGTGCCTTGTGGCGTGTCGCGAGTCTTGACGATAATCTGGAAGTCCTGGTGACCGTTATTGCCGCTGGCGGACTTGTTCGCGGTGGGGGACGGTGAAGTGAGCACGACGATGGTGGGTGTATTGTGATCCCGCTTGGTGCCCACGTCTGCCATGAAGGACGGGGGCCGCCCATCCGTCATGTTGAGCGCATCCATGAGCGAGTTATGCGAGGGCCCGCGCAGGTGCGCGTCACCACCGCCGCTGCCACCACTCTTGCGCTGGGACTGTGACAGCGGCGCCTGCGGTGACATGCCGTTGGGTCGCTCGGACGGGGTACTCTGGCGCCTGATGTTGTTCGTGACGACGCTATTTGCTGGCGTGGAGTTGAGCGACGCGGTACGTTCAGGTCGCGGCGTGGACACCACCCTGGAGACGGGTGGCTTCTGGATGTCCTGGGTGGAGGGCCGGATGGGCTCTGGCTGAGCGTTGCCCCTGCGGTGGCCATACAGGAAGACTTGCCGGCTGCCGGAGCTGGTGATGGTCTGCAGGACCCCGCCGCTGCCGCCCCCGCCCGCGCGCGGGTGGGGTCCATTCGTCGTGGCAGGGGTGGGGTTGGCGCTCGGCGTCGTGGGGCTAACCACGAGGCTAGGTTCCTGCATGAAGTAGTTGCCGGGCCGCTCACTCGTGGTGGCCGCCGCGGTTGGGTGTCCCGACCACGAGCGTGCGGTGGCCTTCCCTTGCTCCAGTGGACGTGTTGGCGGCACGAAGTCATCAGCGGACTTGGATATGCTCATTTCGTTGAAGAAATGGCTGCGGCCGGTGTCGAGCGCGGAGTAGTAGTGGTTCCCGAGAGTGACGGGGGGCGTGGGGTCAAGGAGCGGGAAGTCCTCCGCCCCAGTGTGCGCCGGCTCCGACTCCCACTGCGAGGAGTCAAACACGGAGAATCCCTGACTGAGCCGCAGCGTGGAAGCTCCGTCAGTGCCGCCAGGGTGGGGTGCCGGACCCACACGCCGCGGCGACGCCTGCCTCGCCGACGTGAGACTGGGGGTATAGTTTCCAGGCAACTCATGGCCCGTCCACTCGCTCATCAGATCCAGATCAGCCCCAACCTCTGACGGCTGCAGCACGCCATCCCACGCGGACATGATGTTACTGTAGCCCGTGTTGGATTGCGTCACGCTGTGGGACGTGCTGTAGCGCATGTCCCCGTTGTTGGAGTGGTCATCGCCGGCCCTGTCAAACTTGCCGAGCGCGTTACCCAGTGTGAAGTACCCATCCTGACTCAGCAGTGAGGGCACCGAGTTCGACGTCAGCTCTAGCTCGTACACGTGCGAATGCATGCCGGTGCGCTGCCCTGAGCCGTTGGCTGCCCACTGTACACACACACACACACTGAGAGAGACACACCCTGTGCTTCTCCTTCCCCGGACGGACGAAGGATGGAGAGGAGAGGGGAGAGGGGAGATAGAGAGATCAACAGCAAACCAATATAAACAATAACAACAGTAATAGACAAAGTATTACAGTACAGCACCAAATAGAAGGAGAGACAGAGGGGGGAGGAAAAAGTAATGAGTTCAAAAAATATATATATAAAGGGATAGGGCTCTCTACAAGCAAGCCCTCTCTCCCTTCTCTATGTGGCAGCTGCCCGTGTAGGTGTTGTTTTGCCACAAGTTGGAAGAAGGCGGAAGCGGCGTGAAGGAGTCTCGTTGTTGTATGTGCGTGCCTCTTCTTTTTGCTTGTGTTCCGCTTTCCCTGAAGAGCGAGTAAGTGCGCTTTCTCTGATGCTGATGCACGGAGTAGGTGGAGGCTGTAAAAGGCTCCGAAATCGAGACTGATATATATATAGTGAAAGATAGATAAATATAGTGATGCGTGTATGTGCAAAGTGTACTTTTATATGAGTCTGTAGGGTGTGTGTGTGTGTATTAATGTCCAGAACAAAAAACGGATCTAGGAGGACGGGTCGCAGTGAGAGAGTAAAGGGAAAAAATAGACCGTACTGGAGGCCCTCACAAAGCTATGTGACTGGGAGTGGTGGGGTGTAGGCAATACAGACAGACAGACACAATTGGAGAGAGAGAAACACAAAAAAAATCAGTACTACGAGCAGTAATAAAGGGAGCAGCAGCGTCACCACAGCGTTGCGAGTAGGATAGCAAAGTCAGTCTCGCGGCACGAAGAGGCGGGTAAATACGCCCACAAGAAAACTCCGCAGATCCCAAGGAGAAAAAATGAGCACAAATGTGTGTGTGTGTGTTATCCATTATACTAATTATAAGTACGTACAGTCGTCAAGTGTGTGGTGTCCCGCCTACTGGATCGCAGAGACGATTGTAAATGCAGACGGATGGAAAAAAAGGAAAACTCGTGCACATGCACAGCAGCAGTTGCAGGCTCAGTAATCAAGTGAATAGAGGACGGAGGAGGGGAGGGGAAAGCTACATAATGCCCTCGGCACATTGGAGTTAAAAGGGAGAAAAGGAAAGGAAAATGAGCCGGCTCAAGACACGTTCACGTGCTAGCAGTTATCTGTACACACACATATACAAAAAAGAAACACACACAAAAAAGGTAAAGCCAAAGAGCGGAGCAAAGTACACGTGCATTGAGGGAAGTAATGAGCAAGTTAAGACTCGAGCAAATACAAGTGTACACTGCATATTCGTCTAGTGCCCCCACGCCATTCCAATTTGCATGGCCACCGAAATGTGTTTGTGATAGAAAAATTGTGCTGAGTGGGAGCCCCAAAGGATCACCATTGCTGAGGTACCTTCGCGACAGGTTCCTGGGGTACTCTGCTCAAAAAACGTTGGCCGTTTTAACGAACACGTACAAGTAAAAAAAAAAGGCAATTCCGTCAATGATTCTGTACATACACTGGCATTATCACCATTGCATCCACGCAGGCAGGCATCAAACGCACTCCTTGTCAAGCTCGTCCTCACGCGCACCTCGACCCCGAGATAGCATTCATACATAAGTGTACATCTATAGACACATCAGTACACAATAGAGAGTCAGTTTGTTTGCGTGTGTATGAATAATAAGTCTGAGAAAAGGTCACTGAGAGAACACAGACACGTACACACACAAACACACACAACATACAGACTCAGACTATTGGTAAAAGCGAGGCAGTAATTGCTCAGAAGGAAAAGGAATTAAAAAGCGGTGCTATCAATCCGGGGAGGAGAGTGCCTTCGTGCCCACCGACATTGAGGAAGCAGTAATCACTCAAAATACAAAATTAAATAAACAAGAACAAGCGAAAAAGATATTTACGACATAATATTTAAAAAAACGCAAAGGGGCCTTTAATACATATAATAAAAACAGAGTTCCAAGGTAAATGAATGCCGTGTGCGCACGCCATGGAGACCACTGGGGATCACATTGACGTTACTTTGAGCACATCATATATGATGCGCCCGCTAGCTATAGGTGTGAAGAGAGACCACAGTACACGCTATGAAAAGAAGGAAGGGAAAGAAGCAAAACACACAAAAGAACAGAGGTCCACTGCATGGCAGCGGTAAAAACGGGGGTAAATAATAATAAAAAAAGAGAACTTGAGCTTGCAATGGAGATAGTACAATGCACTTCCGCCCACCTCACCACATCCCACTGTAATCCTCTGGTGTACACGAACTGCCATCAGAGAAGGGCGAGTTGGTGGGGCTGCGGCTGCGGTCCTGTGGAATGTCGCTGACCGGGCTAGGGGCCTCCAGCATCTCGTACATGTGCGCGTCCCCACTCGCGGCCATGTGACCAGTCATGTACATCTGCGATGGGAACACCGCCACGCCTTGGGGCGCGAAGTACATTTGGTTGTTCATGGTAGGATGCATTGGGAAATACTGGGGAGCCACATATAAATGCGGCTGCACATTATAGTTGCCGGGATACGAGGCGACTGGTGCTGTCGCGTAGATGGTCACCGACTCAGGTTCCATTGTGCGGAATGAGTGATCCACGCTCTCAGGGGCCACTGACTCTTCGAAGTCGTTGTTGCTGCTCTCCTCATCTGCCGACTCATCCATGCCTGAGATCTCCGGGGAGTCCACCTCCGTATAGAAGACGAGGTTATGATACCACGCCACCATCTCCACTGGCGCCCGTAACTGGCGGCGCTGCTTGGTGGAGAATACCTTCATCGCGCGCTGCGCAGTCAGCCGACACTTAGACTTGCGCTTCGGCGACCTGTGTCGAAAGGAGCCTACGCTCGACGCGGCGACGGAGATGGGGACCATGGCGGTGGGTGTCTCAAAGAGGCCGTCTCCTGGGAGAACTCTCTGCTCGCGTGGGATGATCTCCCCGCTCACGGTGACAGTGGGGATGACGCAGTTCGGCTGTGGGCCGTGCAGTACCGGGGGAAGCCCAGTCCACTCGCACACTCCATTTACCGTGTACGGCAAGTTGTCGTAGATGTTGATGTGTCTTGGGTCACCAGACCGAGTGAGGTTCTGCGTAAGTGCCCTGCCGTAACGATCGGTGGGGCCGACAAGTGGGTTAAATGATTGGGTGCGGTAGTCAGAGAAAGATCCCAGTGGGGTCTCGTCGTCGTCGCTCTTGATGTCGACCCTCTCTAATCGCGGGCGCAGCCAGAGGTACCACAGCGCAACGCCGCCACCAACCAGCACGAGCACAGCGCCAATTACAATCAGTGCAATCCACCACTTCGATTGGGACTTCCCGGATGGCGATGCGGTGGAGGGCTCCGGTGCCTTAGTGGTCGTTGTCGTGGTGGTTGTCGTTGTGGTGGTCGGCATCTTAGTCGTTGTTGTGGTAGTGGTCGGTTTCTTAGTTGTCGTTGTTGTGGTGGTGGTCGGCATCTTAGTCGTCGTTGTCGTGGTGGTGGTCGGTTTCTTAGTCGTCGTTGTGNGTCGGTGTGGTGGTGGTCGGCAGCTTAGTCGTCGTTGTGGTGGTGGTCGGCAGCTTAGTCGTCGTTGTGGTGGTGGTGGTCGGCATCTTAGTCGTTGTCGTGGTGGTGGTCGGTTTCTTAGTTGTCGTTGTGGTGGTAGTGGTCGGCATCTTAGTCGTCGTTGTTGTGGTAGTGGTCGGTTTCTTAGTTGTCGTTGTGGTGGTGGTCGTGGTGGTGGTCGGCATCTTAGTCGTCGTTGTGGTGGTGGTCGGCATCTTAGTCGTCGTTGTGGTCGTTGTCGTTGTTGTAGTCGTGTTGGAAGCGCTCAACTCTTCTGAAGAGCTTATTTCATCAGCACTAACGTCAGGCTCACTATCTGCAATAGAGGCAGAGTATTCTGCTGAGTGAAGGAGTGGCCTCGCTTGCAGCCCCGCGGCGGCGGTTAGCTGTGGTGCAATAGCGAGCAGCAGGAACACACAGAGAAGGACGTGTGCTGTGCCTATAGGCCACGTCACATCCCTCCGACGCCGCTGCGCATTCATGATAGGTAGGATCAATCACGTCCCACAAGTGGAAAGAATGAATGAATGATAGGGACGTGAGAGAGAGTTGACTACGCTTTTTTACGTAGTATACTACACAATGGTATAACGTCAAAAAGCAGCGCGTTAGACGTTCTGCTGCTTCTCTGCAAATTGAGGGCACAAGAGAAAGAGAGAAAAATGACAACAGAGAATGAGGGGTGAGGTACAGGAGGACAGGGGGCTGTTGTGACGAAGAGAGGAGAAGGAGGGAGGGGGGCACAAAGTGAGGTCAGGGGCA
Organism: Ecitophya simulans; assembly: GCA_027574965.2. Classification (NCBI taxonomy): domain Eukaryota; kingdom Metazoa; phylum Arthropoda; class Insecta; order Coleoptera; family Staphylinidae; genus Ecitophya; species Ecitophya simulans. The sequence goes on along the minus strand of JAODGE020030722.1, from coordinate 32,635 downwards.
ACAGACGTGATTGAAGGAAACACACAAATCCAAGCCATGTGCTCCCCCACCCAGCACCCCCGAGAAAAAAAGGGGGAGTTCGTAACTACCGTGGAGAGAGATCTGCGTGTACAGGTGAAAAATGGGATATCCCCTTCTAGTCTCTCATTCACTCCCCCAGTTGTCATGCAACATTGGGCACACACTCGCACACACCAGCAAATCGATACGGTCATAGGCACAGGGCAGTAAGACATGGGAAAGGAAACAGGAACGAAAAGGGGAAAAAGAGAGAACAAACAGCAAAGAGGCCACACCGTCGTGAGCGTCAGTCAGTGCGCACACTAACAGCACGGGAACGCAGCCGAGAGATCGTGCCCGCGTCCGTGCTCACCGCTGGGCATCCTCGCACCGCCACCACCTCCAGTCGAGGCAAGTCGCAAAGCGCCTGCAGGCTGCCAGGGCCTAGCTGCTTGCAGTAGTCGATATCAAGACTCCGCAGCGTGGCACAGCCACGCAGCCCTTCGACGGAGCGCACCCCACTCGCGGACAGCACCAGCAACTCCAGGGAAGGACACTTCCCCAGCCCATGAAGAGACTTCAGCTCGGAACAGTTGCTCAGCACAAGGTGGCGCAGCTGCGGGGCCCGCGCCAGTTCCGCCACACTCTCAACCGCTGTCCCGCCAGCATCCACCTCCACCAGCGCCGCCACAGCCCCCAAGGCACCCAGCTCGCGCAGCCGAGTGCACCCGCTGACGTTTACCTGACGGAGCGACGCGCATCGCCGCAGCTGCTCCACTGAGGCACACGTGGTGCAGGACGCGTTCAGCACCTGCAGCGACGGTATCTCCGCTAGCACTGCGACGGAGATGAGATCGCAGTAGCGCAGGCCCAACTTTACGAGGCTGCGACTGTGGCGCAGGCCGTCAATGCGGTCCACCCCGCTCTCAGACGCGTACAGCTCAGTGAGGGAGGGGATGCGCCCGAGTGGGCCCAGGTCGCGCAGCGACGTACACCCATAGAAGCTCGCGGACACGAGGCTGCAGCTGTCAGCGAGGCCGGAGATATCGTGAACAGCGCTCTGCGAGGCCGCAATCTCTGCCAGGGAAGGGACCTGGCCCAAGGGGGAGAGGCTGACCAGCTTCTTGCAGCCGCGCGCGGTGAAGACGCGGAGGGTGCGGCTGCTACCGAGACCATCCAGGGTGGTCACCCCACTGTACGACACATCAATTTCCGTGAGGCACGGCAGGCGTCCCAAGGAGCCTACATCGTGTAAGTTGGCGCAGCGCTGGAGCGAAACACGACGCACGTACTGGCACGTCACGGAGCTCAGTACATCAACATTGCGGAGGAGGTGGTAGCGGCTGAAGGTTACCTCGACCACCTCACAACCACCGGTGCGGCTCTGCAGGTCACGCGCGGATGCTGTGAAGCTGGCAGCCTCCCTATCCTCTGAGAGCGGCGACACAGGCGGGACAGCGCCACCACTGGAACTGCCCCCAATGTACAGATGCAGCGGCAGAGAGCAGTCGCCTGCCAGTGGGTGTGCCCACCACCAATGCGACACCGGCATCTGTCCCGCTAGGAGTCCAAGGGTTGTGGCGCGCACCTCCCGCACCCACTCACCCGGCTCCGTGTGGCCCCGCGCAAGAGAGATCGTGGCCCCTGGAAAGTGAAGGCCACACGTAAGCTCACCAGCGTGGCGCAGGTGTGGGTGCGCGGAGGCGCAGGCAAGCGGCAAGGGTTCCTGCGCTGAGCGATACAGCAGTACGCGCTGCAGAGCTGACATCGACAGACAAGCCCCCTGCCGCCTCCGCTCCCGCTCTGCTTCTCGAGGGAGCGACGGAGATGAGGTGTCCTTGGACTTGTGGAGGAACGCTTCAGAGGGAAGAGACCTCGCCAGCAGCCACAGCGACGGGTCACCAGGCGACGCCGCGTCATTCATATGCGTAAGGTCAGCGGTGCTGGCGGACGGTGGGATCGTTTCCATGTCGCTGCTCGCATTACTGAATAATCGGATGCCCAAGCTAAGCGGCCCCTTCCACACGGCACAGGTCCAAAAGAAGACAGGCATCTCGCTCCGCGACAAGAAGGAGTATATATATATATATATATATATATATATATACGCTGTGTATGTTGTGTATGTATACCCCGGTGGCAATGCAATTGCCGCTTCAGGCCTGTCTCAGAGTCCCCTCTGAGAGGATGTGAGTCCGAGGGAGGGCTGGTATGAGTTGTACAGCTAGTGAGGTGTGCTTGTGGCTGCGGTACCCACTAGCAGAGTTCCAATGGGAGGAGGGGGGAGGCAAGTCCAGCGTCACACCTGTGTGTGCACAACACATCCACATCAGCAAAGGGAGGGATAGAGAGTCAGGAGAGTGGGGGAAAAGTGACGTGCAGCAGAGGGGCCGAGAATGTAGAAACACGTAGGAAATACCCAACACTCCCACATCCGATTGACAGAATGCAGATGTGGTGCCTCAGCTCCACATTGGCACCTATTGCTGGTACACGGGCACACGCCTCATCCGCACGCGCACACATATATATAGGCAGATGTGATTCATACAGCATCTCCTGGTGTTGGGGCAGAGAGGCAGACCCTCACCGCCTCTGGCACCCCGCTCACGTGGAGCAGCACCTCACGCGGCAGAAGCGCATACCACGCGCGCAGGCCTCGCTCCCAGCCGAACACGCTCGCGAAAAGGCGGTAATGCCTCTCGTCCACGACACGGGGAGGCTCCCCCGAGGACAGTGGCTGGGATGCCACACTCCGACGCTGTAGGTCCAGGATGCAGCCCGTCATGCGCAGCGCCTCCGCCCACTGTGGCACGCGCTGGCTGGCACACAGCTGATAGTACAGGGCGAGGCTGCTGTGGGGGAGGCCCCACACGCCGCGCCGAGCCACCTGCCACTCCAGCACCCGCCGCGCCGCAGCGGCCACCTCGCCCTCCGCAGATGGGCGACAGCGAGCGAGCGGACTGGGGCCCGCAGCGTCGCTGCTGCGCCCCTCCTCCGGCGAGGAGCGGAGCGCCCGCTCATACTCCTCCACACGACAGCACAGCTTCAGCAAACTGCGCAACAGCAGCGCCGCTTCCGGTGTCGACCTACCGTCTCTGTCAGTCTGCGCGTGATGGCACTCCAGGCCGCTGACGGTCAGGAGCACCAGCTGTTTCATTGCAGCCACGCGCCGCGCGACTGCCGCGGCAGTCGCCCCATCAGTGCCCCGCCGCCGTGGGGAGTACGGTGGGAGCAGCTGGTCCACCTGGTTGGGCAGTAGCATGTGCGCCGGAGGCAGGCACCCGCACCGCGAGAGGGCGAAGTCGAGCATGTCCAGCACTAACGGTAGCCCCATGGCCGCTGCCGAGGCAGGGACTGTCTCAGTCGCGGGGGATGGCGGTGCCTCCCTCTCCGCGTCCTCCAGCGCCGCCAGCAGAGTGAGCACCGCATCGAAAACGGCGCTGAAGTACACGTCACGCAGCCCCGGTGAGACCACAGAGCCGCCTCCGCCACTGGCGCTGCCCTGCTCAAAGGTAAGTTGCCGCGTGTATGACACAGTCAGCGTCCACCGGTCAGCAGCCGCGACACCGCCAAGCCTTCGGATCAGCTGCAGGACCCCGCAGTGCACGGAGGCCGGCACGCACGCTAACCACGGCGTGCGCGGGGGGCTCCCAGGCAGCTGGGCTGTTCGTCCCACATGGCCACGCCAGTCAGCTGGGAGCAGGTGCGCTGGCACAAAAGTGACACCGCACTCCCGCTCCATCAGCGCCGAGACGATGAGTAACGATCGCGGCAATGCCGTCATGGTAGGAGGGTGGGAGGACACTGCAGCTGCTGGAGAGGTGCGGAGCAAGTGGAACAGTACTCTGGGGTCCACATGCGTCTGTGGTCGTGTCAACAGGCGGTACAGTGTCGTGGGAGAGGTCTGCATGAGGAACACAGCTGAGGGTGAGGCCCCGTACACGTTCACTGCATGCATGGACAGCGCATCGGCGTCACCATAGCGGCCCTGCGCATACAACAGCTGTGCGGCGGAGTTGAGGACCAGTACCTCTGAGGGGACTGCCTGTGAGGGCTGCGGGGGCGGCCGCGCGGGTGGTGGAGTGGAGGCAGTGAGGTCAAGCGATGTGACAATGTGGATCGCCGTCCGCCACGGGATTGCGTCGTTGCGCAGGAGGAGCGACGCGGCGGCAGGCGTGAGGCGGCGTGTTGGGCTGCCAGCGCCGCTGCTGCTGCTGGTGGTGTCATGGCCAAGCTGCTGCGCCTCAGGTGGCTGCGTACTGCCATAGTTCTCCTGCACAACGCGCAGGCAGTACTGCCAGTACGCCGCGCAGTGACGCGCCCCGCCCCTCCTCTTCGCTGGTACCGCTGGTACATTCCCCTTCACTTGGGCAGCAGTGCTTGCATTCGTCGTGGTGGTGGTGTTCTCCAGTGACTTGGACAGCACGCACTCCACCTCCATATCGTTCATACGCAAGACGTGTGTGTGGCGCCTGCCAAGGCTGTGCAACGTCTCAACAACCGCCGCCACGTTATTTTGCCCACTAGCGTGCAGCAGCTCCAGACGACAGCGGCCAATCTCCCGGCGCGTCAGGAGCGGCGGATCAGAGCGCATCGCCTCCGAGAAGACCGACAGCGCCTCCACCCAGTGACCTTTGGATACGAGGCCGCGGATGATCTTGTGGCAGTCTAACATGCGCGCCTGGCGTGCGCAGCGTAGGAGGGCCACACGCTGCGCCTCCACCTTCACCATCTGCACGGCTGCCAGGAAGTTCCCATCCAGCAGTGCCAGCGGCTGTGGGTGAGAGCAGCGGTCCTTTGGCTTCCCAGCATCCACGAGGTCCTGCAGCATCGCCCCCACCTTCCCCGGCTGAGACGCCCCGACTGCCCTCATCGTCATGGAGAGTGTGGTGCCCCAGGCCTTCGCACTCTGCCGCTGCGCTGACTCTGGAGAGGGGAGCGCGGCCTGCGCAGCCAGCAGTCTCAGGCACACCTCAAACACCTGCAGCACCTCTCGCCAGCGCCCGTTCGCCCCAAGCCGGTCAACCAGATACCCGGTGGTGACCGCGCTAGGCATGTCGCGCTGATAGAGGGAGTGCGCATAGGTCCGCATCGCCTCCCTCCACTGCCCGGCCTGCAGCAGCGTGACCAGCGTCACGTGCCGCATCGCCCTCAGCACACCCGGGGGGGACGACGACGACGTGGTTCTCACTGCTTGTGAGTCCTTCGAAGGGCCGCCACCCCCCTCCCCACGAGCGGTGGTGGAAGACAGTCGCTGCACCGACTCCTGGTAGCACGCCAGCGCAGCCACCCACCACGCCACGTCCCCGCCCGCGGGCGCCACACTTAGGTGGTACAGGAGACGCAGCACCGCCGCCGGGGACGCCCCAGCTGGGAGCACCGCGGCACGGCAGCGGGGGTCCACGGTGGCCAGCACCTGCCAGCGCTGCAGCAGCTGCAGTGGCACACACCAGCTGGTCGTCGGGAACACACCGTGGCTGATGAGGTGCGCCAGCAGCCGCCTTTCCGCCCCAGCGGTGGCGGTGCCCTCGCGGTCGGTGTGGTTGCCCTGTGCGCTCGTGGCGTAGCAGCGCACCGCCGCGTCCTGCCGCCGCGCCAGCTGAAGCAGTGTCAGAGCCTCCGCCCATCCTGGCGAGGGGAGGGGGGAGCCGGCACTGCTGGGCACCGGGGCCACGCTATGCCGTGGTGCTTGGGGTCGCGCTGCGCTCGTGGGGAACAGAAGCTGCGTGTATACCGTCAGCTGGCGTGGTGGCAGGACGTGGTGCTGCGGCTGGGCACATGCGCGGCGTACTTCACGGACGGCATGTGCAACGGCACCGTCGCCCGCTGAGGCAGCGGCAGCATGGCGCGACGTGGTGGCGGTGGGAAACGCACACTACACGCGGCGGGACTCGCTCCAGCCCGGGAGGATGCAGACAGTTGACGTGGGGAGGAGAAGCAGGGTGCTCGCGCCAGGCGAGGCGACAAGCATCAGAAGCACTCTGCAGAGAACTATGGTGTGTGTGTGCGATACAATTACTTTGTAGAGGGCAAGGGGAGTGCAAACGTTTGTAGACACTCAGTGCAAATGTTGGCTCTGCGAGTGAAGCAATAGAGAGAGAAAACACAAAACAGAGGAGTGAAGCGGAGAGACCACAAACAGAGTGCGGGATGGAGTGGGGAGCAGACAGTTATATACATATATTATACGTGTCTGTCGCTCAAGTGGTGAGGAGGACACATCTAAGGGAGGGGGATGAGGAAGCGGAGAAAAAAGTGAGAGAAGAGGACTACACAAAAAAGAAGAGTATTGGGGAGGGCTGAGCCACGGCTATCCACCCCTCTGCGTAGAGACACAGTAGAAATGGTAATGGACGCGTGTCTGTGTGTGTGCACCCCTCCCCCTCTCAATATTAATGATGTCATAGCAATGCAAACAGTAAAAAATAGTGTACGCCTTCAGGAAAACGAAAAGGCAGTCCTCCGTTGTCCGCTGGCTCACAGGAGAATGCCGTCGTCCACAGTCCAACCGGTTGGTAAGTACTGGGGCTGCAGGCGGTGGACAAAAGCGTGGCGCCAGCGGCGAATGAATTGACCAACTGCGTGCTCAGCAGTCTTACGGTCGGCGTCACAATCCGCAGCGTGGTGAAATGGCTCCCGGTACTTCTCCATAAGCATGCGCACCACCAAGAAGCCCTGTGAGTCCACATTCAGTGTGGTGCCTCCCCCAGCGTCATCATCGTCACCATCCTCACCGTCCGCGGCCGTGGTGTCAGCGCCTTGTTGTGTCTCCCCTGCACGAGTGGTGGGCAAGAGGATATCAGCGAGTCCTGGGCGCTCGTGGAGCCAAAAGCGCGCGAGTACTTCACGGACTCGGTTCCCTACTCCTGCGGACCCGACGATGAGCTCCACCCCCTCCAGTGAGGCGGCGCCATGGGTCGCAAAGACGCTCGCCTGGTCCTCAGCAGCTGTAGCGGGGTCCCGCCATGGATACTGATCCGCGTGCTTCGTGACGTACGCCTCCAGTTCGTGGCGGCGATGGTCTGGGATGCAGGTTGGCAATTTGGCGTCTTCCGAAGCAGGGTCCTCCGTGGGGTCGCCACCCCCGTCCAGCCCAGTGCTCTCCTCCACCCTGCGCACATGACTGTAGTGGCCGCGCAGAGCCTTGGCGTACTTCATGACGCTACCAATGACAATCCTATGGTTGCGCACCTGAAGGTACTCGCGCATCACCTGGAGTTTCAACGCTGGATGCACGATATGTGCCTCAGCCACTGTCACACCAGCGCCGGTGGAGTGCTTCTGCTGCTGCGCGGATGTGAAAGCCACACTGTCCGTCTAGAGGTCCGCTTCTCTCCTCCTGATAGCCGCCTGGTATTCCTCAAGTGTGGCACCGGCAATGTTTGACAAGGGGATGCCAAAATCACTCGTCACCATCCGCCGCTCCGCCCGGTACACCGCCTGCGCTCTAGTAAAGCAGGCGGGACAGAGCAGCAGCAGGTCGTAACTGTTGTGGCTCATGTACACGCTGGGGAAGTACCGGCGGTACATGAATGGCACCACAGCAAACCGCACCACCTCCTCGCCCTGGCCACACACAACGCAAATGTTCTCCTTGACCTGCCTGAAGTAGTCCATATTGCGACGAATGTGGGAGTCGTTGAACTTCTCAAAATTGGGTGTGAAGCAGAGGCGAATGGCCGCCATCTGCCTCCCGCCCGTCGCTCCACCGTCACCGTCGTATCCATCCGGACCAGGCGCTGCCGTGTCAGGTGGGCTGTCCTCCTTCCACTCAATCACCGTTGTCAGCTTCTTCTTGTGCACGTACCAGCTTGCCTTGCTGGCGTCCACTGTGAACACCAGCTTCATATCCGGGTCGTACACGGCAATGTTGTCGTAATACGGCTTGGAGCGGCCCTGCATCATCAGCGACTTCTCGGTCGCTCGTTTACCATCACGACGGCGGGAGTGCTTTGAGCCGCTCTGGCCCCCTCCGTGTATGAGGCCGTGGAATGGTCTCAGCAACTCCGCGCACGGGGGGAGGCCCATTTCTGCCTCCTCCACCTCCGCTGCACGTAGCGCGCCCGACCCACGCAAGATACCGTAGCACACGTCAAAGGACGCCTCGGCATCTGCCGCTGCGTAGCTCACCTGCAGTGGAGACAGTGCCCCGAGACCACCACCCCAGTCACTGAGAACGACAGCATGACGCTTGTCGAGTGTCCGCCCAGCATAGTCGCGGCACATATCCTTGAGACTCCGGCTGATGGGTGTGCCAGTGGAGTGTGCTGCGGCCGGCATCAGCTTATCTCTGAGCACAATGAGGTCCACGCAAGGGGCCACACTCAGGTTGGGGTAGTTGCGCTGCAGCTTCACCTGGTCGCCATGTATGCCGACACCCACCTTGGTCACCCGTGTATCGGCCAGAAGGGCAAGCAGGTCCCTGTACACCTGCGGCAGTGTCTCGGGGCTGTTTTTCTTTTCCCCGTCGCGGTGCCCCGGCCGCGTGCACGAATGCGGCAGCAGTGGATCTACGCGGCGCGCACCGTCTGTGCCAGAAGAAAGGGCGTGAAGGTCGCAAAACTTCAGCACCACGCTGGTCGAAAGTGTGCTCACCTGCACGGTGGCGACAGGGCCCTCGCGGTGCTTCAGTTTTTGAAAGATGGTATCGTCTCCACCATCATCGCCCCCGATCTCCTCAGCAACGATCATCTCCGTTGTCCATTCAAGGTCAAGTCCAATGAAGCCGCAGTGCAGGGCCTCAGCGAGCAGGTTCTGCCACGACTTCTGGTACGCCCTTTTGTCAATAATCCTCCACACGGGATCAATGAGCACACGTGCCCGGTTGCTTATGACGCCCTGGAGAGGGAGACACACTGAAGTAGCTGCGGTACTCATGGGTGGTAGACAGTTAAGCCGCTGGCACCCCAGCAAACCCGTTTGATCAAATGCGCCACTTTAAACGACTTTGGACGGACAGAAACGGGTGCAGAAGGAATGTGAGAGAGAGTGAGAGAGTGAAGAAGGTGTATACAGTCAGAGAGCCATGTTCGTTGCGAGGCTTCACATCACAATGCTGAGGAGATTAGGGGATGAGCACTGGTTACCGGTATAGCACACACATATGCATCAGATTATAAAAGGAGCACAAAAAACAAAGAAGGAGAGAAGAGAGAAAAAGACGCGAAAAAAGGGTGCAAACAAGTAGTTACATCGATTGGCTCTCCAAATCAAGCGGAGGCCATTAAGAAATATTTCTGACGCACTTCAAAACATGAGAAGTGGTGGACATATTAATAACACATCAAAAACAAACAAACACAACAGAAAGCTCCAGCGGGTAGACTACACAATATGTTGAGAACAAAAAAAACAATAATGAATGAATGAATGAATGAACAGTAATGGTGCAAACGATGGCCCGGCCAGTACAAAAACAATAAAGGACACATTGAGATATATGTGGGTATGGAGGGGGCGACGCAGAAAATCTGCTGATAAAAAAACTTGGTCATTACTAGCAGGATTCACTTTTTATTATTATTTACAAAGTGCCATAATTGTAATGTTTAATCTTGACGGATGTCATCGATCTCCATGAGCAGATGCTCGCTTTGTACATCGGAGCAAAGGGCAGAAACAATACCTCTCCAACGAAGAACGTCGGAACTCTCAAAATCCTGTAGCATCGGACCGTTCCGAACCTGTGACAGGAACTCGAGAGTGTCCAGTATTTCCATGTTCACTGCAAGAGACTTCACAGAAGGGCTGAGACACGCTAAGACGGTTGTGACGGAGTTTCCTCCGAGTACATCATAGAGTAGGGAAGTTTCCACTGTTTTGCTATACGGTACAGTAGGGTGGTTGCCTGTCAGTGAGCGGCAAACATCCTTTAACTGCTGAATGGAGCGCATGTCAAACCGCAGCGACTCTGTGTCACCGAGTGGTGACGGCTCCGCCTTGTGAGCGCACAAGTCTAGAAGAGTGAGCCTCCCAACAACGCGAGATTGCTGGACTTGATGGGTCACAGTGCGCTGCACCTGCACCCAGACGTGGGAGCAGGAGCCTGGTACGATTCTACCAGATAGTTTGGCCACAGAGCTTGCCACAGTGTCAGCGGTGCAGTCCACGTACGTAGCTTCAGTGGGAACCACGTAGCCGTGGTCATTGTACTTGACACTGGATATCGCGGTCCCGGACAAGCAGTCAACGCCTCCGTCTGGCGTAATCTCAACAACCGCAACGCTGTACGTGACACTGTACAAATCGCTGTGGTGCCTATTGACATCTTCGTGCTCACTGTGAAGATAATCTATCAGAAGAGGGAGCCAGCCTGATAGCAGCCCTCCACTATGTGAGTCATGATTCCCGATTGCCACAAAGGAGGCCTGATAACCATGCCAAATCAGTGACACGGGAAAGTTCAGCTCGGGGACAGTTGCTTCGGGTGTGGCGTCATCACTAAAGCAGTAGTCAAACTCATAATCTCTGATTTCACCCTGGGCTTGGCACACCGTCAGCTTCTTTGGGTCATCATCATTTAGCTTCAGTGTCAAATCCTCCTTTGGCACGCCACCTTTGTTGACCAAAACAGCAATAGCAGTGCTTCCGTGAAGCTGTCGGAACACCCTCTCGCGTCTCGAATATCCTTTTTGCACCTCATACAGCTGCAGTGCCGAAGAGTTGTAGCTGGTTGTAAGCTTCTTGATCTTCCTATTCGCCTTCTTCATCTCTTTTTGGAATTGATCTACTTGCACATCGCTGGCTATCAATTGGGTTTGAGAAGAGCGACAAGCGGCTCGGAGCGAGAGCTCCTCTTCCTCAATTTGGGCTCGTAGCTCGGTCAACTGTCGTTCAAGGTTGGCATTCTCACTCTCAAGATTGGCAATGCGCTCGATTTTGTCATCAAGTGATTTTATTAGTGCAGGCTCAACTGCTCGCTGATTCGCCACCTGTGCGAGGCCTTCAGTCGCTGCGATGTACCGGTTTTTGAGTTCGCCAAAATCACGAATGATTTGGTCGTAGGATTCCTGCTGTTTATTCCTTTCAGACTTGAGTGCTGAGACCTGTTGCCTAAGTGCTTCATTTTCATCTGTTAGATGTGTGTTCCCCTTTTGCAAAGTTTCGATCTGCTGCTGGAAGAGCGCTTGCTGCTTCTTTGCCTCTTCCTGGAGCACGCCTTTACTATATACCAGCTCTGTGTTCAGTCGGTTTGCGTGCTTCAGCTCCTCTGTGATGTCAATGTTGGTGGCGCCAGTATAAATAAGGGGGTTCTCCATTTGGTCTTCCTTCCGATTGTCCAAGGTAAGAAGCTCGCCAATTTGCTGGATGAGTTTGCTCCGCTCATTCGTTATTGTCTCTAGCTGCAGCTGTGCCTGATCAAGGGCCGTGTTTGCGTCAGTATAACGATCCTCCACATCATCAACTTCCTGTTGAAGCTTTGCATTCTCAGCGACCAGAAATTGTGACTTCGTTTGCAACTCGGAAATGAGCTTCAGGAGACCATTTCTCCGCTCAATTTCTTCAGGCATGAACAAAAAAATTTCGTTGTCCTCTGTGTTGTTGGGGGAGCCATCACAGACCTCCTGGTCTCCCGTCGTGGGTGGCCCATTATTTATTGGAGCTCTCTTCTGATACTGATGGTAGCGAAGATTCAGAGCAGTGATCATTGCATCCTTCTGTCGCGCTTCTTCAGTCATACGCTGACGCAAAAGAAACATTTCCTCGAGAGACCTTTCAAGGAGGGCAATGCGTGTTTTCTGGGCATCAATGACAGCCTCCTGTTCCCTGTATATCGTCGCATACTTCTCATCAGCACTAGGACTGATTACGGAACTATCTCCAGCCTGCTTTGAATATCTGAAAGCACTCCTGTTAAATGAGTCCATTAGCGACTCTAGGCGGCGTTGCAGTACCGCTAATTCCGCACGAAGTGACGCTTCGTCTTGCCCCTCGGACTCAGTTCCCCCAGTGCGCGTTGTGGGTACATATCTAAGCGGTACAGCGGGAGCTGGTTGCTGCTTCACCCACTCATTGTACATTCGAAATGCTCTTACCCAGTCTTCGTCCACGGCTACAATACTATCCTCATGGGGAACCTTCGAAATGATGTATCCCCCGACGTATTCAACATCATACAGGAATCCTTTTTCACGAAAGATGCCCTTTCCCTCCATCGTACCTTGATCCCAGTGACCGCAGTAAACGTCCTCATTTACCTGACAGAAAATACCCAGGCCGTGCTCTTTTCCCTCAACCCACGCACCTTCGTAACGGTCCCCGTTGCCAGAGAAAAGGCTGCCCTTTCCGTGCCGGAGACCATCTTTCCAGTATCCAGCGTAGCAGTTCCCGTTCCGCTCAAGGATGAACATGCCATATCCATCCATTTGATCGTCTCTCCATCCGCCAGAGTATTCGTCCCCGTCCTTGAATATGAAACGACCCTTACCGTTTCTCTTTCCCATGTACCACTCGCCAACATACCGGTTGCCATTCCCATACAGGTATGTCCCATGTCCATGCTTCACGTCACCGTGCCACTCACCCTTGTACACATCACCACTAGTTGCGTAGATATACTCTCCATAGCCGTGTAGTTTTCCATCGCGGAGGCTGCCAACGTACTTTGCGCCACTGGGATAGCTGACAGTGATATTTGGTCCGTTAAGTAGTTTTTTCTTCTTCCTAACGCCACTGCCGAGTTCCTGGGACTGTGGAGAGCCTGCTGGTTGCTCGACAAGGACGCTAGATAGTTCCGTCATTCACACTTTCACTGGGAAAATGACGGCGGCCGGTGGGAAGCAAAAACGAAAATGAGCAAAATATATGTATAGGGAGAACAAGACAATTACTATGTCATAATGAGAGCAGAAAAAAACAGTATAGGAAAGTAGAGATGCGTACCAGAAAGAAAGGCGGAGAGGGTGGTGGAAATGAGGCACAGTGGCGTTGATCGTGCAGAGGTCCATGCAGTGATTGAAGTGATCATGCACACGGATATGTGTCGGTGGGCAACTCAATATGTATGAGCCTCCTAAGTGGTGATCACGTTTTTAAATCAAATTGGTAAGTTTTTTCATGTGTTTTGATGTTGTTGTAGCACAGTGACAAATAAACGACAATATATAAAAGTATGTTGCCACAATAGTAATAGTGTTCGCAATGTGGGTCTGCACATATAAATATAGTATTAAAAAAAAACTGTTTTACTGCGGCCCAGTCCACGATTGGACTACTCGGTGTGAGTTCTCGCAGCACCGTCCTCGGCGTTGCTACTATTTCGCCGAGCAGTTGCCTCAGTGCTGCTATGGATTCTCGCTGCAGCTGCCTCGATGCTCGCGAGCTTCTTCACTGCCAAGCACAGAATGCAAGCAGTCAGATGGATGTAGATGTTCCTCTCGAGTCGCAGACGCCGGCCATCATACTGTAGCGCCATGCTGATGTCAGCAAAACGAGGTCGTGACCCTCCGAATTTACTCTCCAGCTGCAAAAATGATGAGAGGAACCCGACGGAAGTTAACAGGGCGATGACTGAGATCAGAGTGAGGCCTTTTGTGCCCTTTGACTCCACCATGTTGACCACCCGCGATATGGACCGCCAGATACGGGGGAGTGGAACCGTGTACGCCAGAAACAATACCAGAAATGGTATGATGACGAAGTTAACTTCGATTGCTTGAATGGAGACCATGGCTGCGAGTGTGGTTCTGCTCTATATGGAAGAAAACGGTTCTGATTAACTATGCTTGTTGGGTAGTTGGCAGGTAGGTGAGTATCTTGAAGGCAATCAAAACAATTGAAGGGTGTGTGTGGGTGGGTTGCGTGTGCGCTTGCCTCGGGGTGCGTGGGCCGGGGGCGCGTGCGCTTGGTTGCCCGCGGCTGGGCGGCAGAGGGGCCGCCAGCGCCGCCAGGCAGGCCAAACGACCCCCGGGGGCCCGTGTGGGGCCAGCGGCACGACGGCCCACCGACGCTGACCGCCAGCGCAGCGCCAGGGCCTGGGCCATGATGCCCTTCCCCGCTGGGGGAGGCCAGGCGCCCCAGGCGGGCTGACGCCCCAAAGCCCCACGGCCCCGACCATCGCGGGCGGCGCGGTAAGCTGCGCATGCGCCGTTGCCCGGGGGACGGCGTCAATACCACCAACGTGGTGGGCCCCGACCTCGCCACTCCGCTTGGTTAACTGGATGTCGTCTAGCCCTTGCGTCAGCAGCCTTCATTGCCACGCCGCCTCCGTTCTACTGTGCGTATGGGAATCCAAGCCCCAAGCTCATATCAGCGCACGTTCTTGTGCAGATTGCCCCCCAACTCCCCCTGCCGTGCAACTGCGTTTCTTTAGGCTGTAATTCCTCGGCGCAGGCACTTGTGCAGGTGTTTCGTGATTTTAGTGACGCCGTCCCATCCTACCGACCCCCCTCTGTTTTACAGCGCTGCGGTCCGGGTTGTGGATCCTGGGGCGGCCACGCCCGGAGGCGGGGTAGGACGGCTGGTTTTGACTGCGCGCCTGCCCCCCGGACACCCGCTGGGCCTTTGGATTGTGTTCCCTGTGTCCTGCTGGGATGCAGCGAGGACACCGTACCCAAGTGGTTACGGGGACTGACTAGAAATCAGTTGCGATCTCGCGCGCAGGTTCGAATCCTGCCGGTGTCGATTTTTGCGTCGAGCGGATCTTCAAACTGATGCTGATGCTTTGAGCTCTGGTGCTGAAGCCGCGATAGCTCAGTTGGGAGAGCGTCAGACTGAAGATCTGAAGGTCCCTGGTTCGATCCCGGGTCGCGGCATACCTTTTTTGGCCCCCCCGGAGCGGACGGCCCGCCGCATTTGTTTTTTTCGTTTCGACTGCCCGTAGGGGAAACTACTGAACGTGTGTGCGCCAATACATACACAACACACACGGGCACAGAGACCGAGAGGTGCGTGTGGGGGGTGGAGAAAGGGTGCAGGTACGTGGAGTGAGGGGTATGCTCACACAGTGCCACACGGGTGCAGCAGTGAAGTAGGAGGGAGGAGGTTCTCGTAGATCAATAGCAACAGCGGCACATGCGCAGGGAGGTGTGGGTGTATGCTGACACATTCTAACAACCTTCGCTTTCATCCCGCCGGAAAAAAAAAACACTCACACGCACACAGACATAGACCCAGTCACTTGAGAACCTTGCGGAGGAGCATCTCCCGGCGACTGGCCGGCCCACCAGCAGGCGTCGCGCTCTTGGATCCCAGAGCCTTCGGCCTCCTCACGCTCTTCCCTGGAGGCAGCTCAATTGGCGGCACTTCCTCCGGCACCGCGTACACCTCGTCGTTGTCCAGGAGGAGGTTGAAGCCCCGCCCCGAGACGAAGCTTGTGTGGCCGGCGCCGTCCTCCCTCTCCCTTTGCCCACCATCATCCCCGACAGCAGCGGCAGTTGCCGTGCGTGTGGGAGCAAACATGGGCAGCAGCTCCGCCACCGCCAGCGTGGCGGCCAGGTTGATGCTCTTTCCCTGGAACACCCTGATGACGTTCTGCAGCTGACCCTCGGTGTTGGTGCCAAGGGCGGCCACGCAGCCGTTGCGGTAGCGCACAAGCAGCGTGGATGACCCAGGGATGAGCTCATCCACACTGAACCCCTTCATCACGCACGAATCGCCGGCGTCCAGACCCATCTTGGCACACAAGGCCCGCACTGCAGGCCCCTGATCCACCACGAGGAAGCGCGGGCTCGGCACGGAGACCCCCAGTTCCGGCATGGTGCCCTGCACAAGCAGCTCGTCCCTGGTGCTCAGGAAGACGGCCAGACTGCCCACACACGCCACGTCGCGCACCCGGATGAGTTTCTGCGCGGACGCCGCGGGCTTTGTGGGGCCACCCTTCTGGTAGCTCCGCGTGAGGGGGATCGGCACCGGGTCGAAGGAGTTGGGCGGCAGCTGGCCATAGTTGCTCGCCCCGCAGCCGTACACCCTGCCCTCCTCGGTCAGGAAGAGCGTGAAAGAGTTGCCCACGGCCACCTTGCGCACCACTAGGCCCTTCTCAGCGAAGAGGCGAATCGGCGCCGGCTCCATGGGCGACGTTGTGCTGCCGATGGCCAGTTCGCCCCAGGTGTTCGAGCCGAAGGCGAAGAGGGCGCCGCAGGACAGCTGCAGCACAGAGTGGTTGAACCCAGTCGTCACCTCAGCAATCACGCCCCCGCGCGGCCACCACGCCGCCGCCGGGTCCCACTCCGCGAACCCACGGCCTCCCAGCACCTGGCGCTTGTGACCCACGCCCAGCTGCCCGACGTGGTTGTTGCCGAAGGCCACCACGCTCCTCCCACCACGCGCGTAGACGAGAGTGAAATTGGCCCCGCAGCGAACGCACGGCTGTACCGCGTGTGTGGTGGGGGAGAAGGCACCGCCGAGGTCGATGTATATCGGCGCGTGGCTCCCCGCGCCGGCGCCACGCTGGAGCTCCGGGAGGGAGCCCTGCGCAAGGTCCCCTTGGCGTGCACGTGATGAGCGGCCCGCTGCCCCGTCACCATCTGTAGTCTCCTCATCCTCATCGCCGTGGGCGGCGGTCTGGCCGTAGCGGTTGTCGCCCACCGTCACGAGGTTGCCCTCCTGCGTGAGCAGCGCCACGTGGCGGTGTCCTGCGGCGCCAGCCACGAATGTGTAGAAGGGCTCTGGCATCCGCTGCGGCGGTGCTGCCTGCCGGCGGCCAGTGCCCTCCACACCCACCGGGCGCGCGGCCTCCTCCTGCTTGAAGCGTGCGTACTTGGCCGGATCGATCTCGCTGGGTGGCGGGAGGGTCTTGAGGAACACCTCCGCTGGCGGGGACGGCGCGAGCCCACAAATGGACCCCATCCCAATGATTCGTGTGTGCAAGCGGCGCAGCATCGCCTGCAGGGAGGGAGAGAGGGAGAAAGAGGGAGAGGGAGGGCAGTATAAATAAACAATAAATACGCATACATAACGTCTGATTTTAGGAACGGGGGGTGGGCGTGGGAGCACGCTGGAGTGGCCATTTATGCCCAACGTGCGTCGAGCGCATGATGCACGATTGCTCGCAAGTGGCATGGAGTCAACACGCAGGGAGTGGAGGAGCTACAGTGCCTCCCTATGCCCCCCTTATCAATTTATTATTCCGCGGTGCCTCCGACTTTCAGCTCACACGAGGGTGTGTTCTGCTCACTCGCTGCACAGTGATCACATGTACATCGTCTCCATAGTTTCCTCCTGGATAGAGGGAATGGTGGAGAGACACTCTTCCTCACCTGTAGATATCGATGGAATCCCGAAAGACTCACGCACAGTCATACACTATCAGCCCAATGGTTGAGCGCGCTGCTATTCGGGGGGGGGGGGACAGATAAAATAAAATGTCATATATATATATATATATATCCGCAGGGGTCGATGCCCCTCTCTCCCTCCCCCTACTCCTCCACCTTCCCTCCACACAGACCTGACCGACAGGAGATGGGACGGGCACCTCCCTCTCATCCACCCAGCGGTGCTGTGGTTACGTGGTCACCTTGATTCTCCGTACCCTGCCCTGCTTTCGCATGAAGCGGGTCAGGGAGTAGTGCTGGTAGAAGGTCATGGCAATCAGGATTCCTATGTTGGCTCCCAGGCCAGCGGCAATGATCGCCGAGATGGACTCGTTCTTCACGCGGTCGGACTCGCCTGTGTGCCGCAGCACCTCCACGTCCTTGGTGAGGTTGAACAGGATTGTGCCGTAGTGGTGCAGGCGCTCCTCCATCTCAGCCTCCACCTTGTCCACCGCGTCGGGGTCAATCTCCAGCACATCACGCTTCATGAAGGAGAACCGCACCCACTTGGGGGACACCGAGGAGAAGGAGTTGTCGAGGCAGACGGTCACCTCCACTGGCAGCCCGTGCTTAGTCACCTCCACCGTGGGTGCCGTGTAGCTCTGGCTCCCCTCACTCGTGCGGCTCCACGTGTTGATCACCCTGGTGCGCACACGGTCACGGGATCCGGCGAAGAAATCGTTGAAGTGAAAGCGGGTCGCGTCGTCTAGGTTAGTCAGAGGGGGCGTGTACAGAACCGACATCTCAGCATTAATATCAAAGGAACCGCCATCTGTGACGCGGAAGGTGAATGCGAGAGTGCCGCCGGCCTCAAGCACCTCCGTATAGCACTCCTGCTCGCCTGCTTCGATTCGTGTGCTAAACGAGTCCCCACGCACCAGCGCAGCGCAGAGAAGGCCGACGAGAAGCACTGCAGAGCAGATCGTATTGGCTGCTGCTCTCATTGATCCAGAGGGAAAATGCACACACACACACACTACAGACTCACTACAAACAATGACAAATAATTTTGGGCGCCTACGCGTGTATGTGAGTGGCTACCTGGACGACTTATCAAAATACACACACACACAGTTAGCGGTGGTACAATACAGTCTACGCGCAAAGAATAATGGGAGAGAAACACGCCAGGAGAGAGAGGGAGAGCAGCGGACA
Source organism: Ecitophya simulans (assembly GCA_027574965.2). Taxonomy (NCBI): domain Eukaryota; kingdom Metazoa; phylum Arthropoda; class Insecta; order Coleoptera; family Staphylinidae; genus Ecitophya; species Ecitophya simulans. The sequence continues at coordinate 14,225 of JAODGE020030722.1, read as the reverse complement.
TTGAAGTTGACGAACGCAGCACGCTGGCCGCATATACCGTCGGTCCGGTAAGATAGTGGAAATGTGTGTAATGCTCTCTCTTTCGTGAGGAGGACTACAAATACAATTTAGAGATGGACGGAAGAGCAGCTCCAGTGAGCACAACATCAGGCCAACGCATCATACACACACATATATATTAGGCCTCTCTCGTGGTGGGATCTCATAGGTGCTTGCCAGACTGCACCTTCTTCACCTTCTCGATACTGTGAAACAGCACAGAATCGAGAAGGCTCGCAACGGTCAGTACACCGCCGCACACCGCACACAGCTGCAGAATAAAGTGGATGACGGAGGGGTACGGGTGCCTCTGGAAGACGTCAATCTTGATCGGGGAGATGTCGTAGGAAATGAAGACGCCAGGGATGAGGATCTGAGTGGGGGTCATACGGTTGGCATCGGGCCGCTCAGTTGCAACAAAGTGCTCCGTGACGGAGTACTGATTGGACTCCATCACACTAGCGATCCCGGTCACAAGCGATGGCTGAACGTAGTTGGTGGGAATGATCTTAACGAAGTAGCTGAACCGCCCAGTAGCCGCCTCCCCGAGCGCGCGCAGCTGCTCGACGCCCTCGAGCGGGTTGAGCTGACCCGGGAAGCGCTTGCCAAATTCCAGGGTGTAGATGACGTGACTGAGATTGAGGTTCATCGTGGTCTCACTCATGAGGTCGTGCATGTGTCCGGCCATATTAGAAAACATTCGTCCGGGGATGAAGTGCACGTTCCCTGTCACGCGTGGGGCGCTGAAGGTTGCATAGAGATTGCAGCCCTCCGAGGAGGACGCCAAGCTCGCGAGGCGCAGTCGCTCCTCCGCGCACTGCACTACGCTGATGTCATCGGGGTTGAAGCTCCACCCTTTCCGCGTGTACGCTGCTCGCACATCGTCACAGGTATGACAGCAATCACCGGGGTCGCGCTCCGCACCGTAGCAGCTCGGGCAGTTCTCCTTCTCCACCCCATTGGGGTCAATGGCAGTGGTCATCACTTTTTGTTCATCTACCAGCGGGCGGGCAGCGCTAATGGGCTGCAGCGTCTCTGCATCCACTCGGGTCTTGACCACGCGGCTGGAGGCCTCCTGGCTGAAAACGCCAAACGTGTCCACGGCGTCGAGTGTCATGAGGTCGCAGGGAACGTGGTGGAAGGTGAGGTTGACCGTGATGGTCATGTCTCCGCCCAGCTCGGAGTCCACGTGCATCTCACGGTGTTCTTCCACGGAGAGGAAGTAGCGCACCTCAGACAGTACCAGCACAGCGATAATGGCGAGGGCGGTGAGTGAGAAGAGGCCGCCGAGCACTGTCCGCTGCCTGGCATCCGCCTCAAACTTGTGGTCAAACTTTGGAAACACATCTAACTTGCGGATCCGCTTCATTATCACCTAGCTATCTATAGGAAGGATAGAGGGGGGTGGGGGAAGGATGAACTATATATGTTAATTCTTCCATTTCCGTCTGCTGACGAGCTGGAAAAGTCTGTAACGTGTGTGTGTGTATGTGCCCCAGTATGGGTGGCTATGGAGTCGGATGAGAATGCTGCAGCGCTGAGGGGAAGCCCTGTCCCCCTCTTCCCGCTCCGCTCTTTTGCTCTGTCTCTCTCTCACTGACGTTGGAATAAAATATATTGATCAAGTGATGGACTTGGTGCTGCTGGCGTTGCCCTCGCCAACTCGTCCACCAAAACTGAAGAGTTTACATCCTCTGGTTCTTCGGCATTACATGCGGCAGCCATCGGCGAAACGGCCAACGGTCTCCCTTCGCATGCCCTCCGGTATTAGCAAAGGACTCCAGAGAGATACAGGAGAGTGATTCCTCGATACGGTTTCAGAGCGCTCCACACAACTCTGAAAAGGAGTTACAACAACTCGCAAAGTTGCTTTCCCAGCCCATAATACGCCTTCGCGGCTCTTCGCAACATCGAGGAGGTGCGCTGCTCCCCGCACAAGCAACTCAGAGTGGCGCAGCGGTGTATGGCAACACGAGGCTGAGCACCGGTGAAGTAAATCCTACAGAAAAAAAGATGACGAATGGTGACACCCGGAGCAGTGGGCCGTCACCTCGCTTTCTCTCCCACTGCGTGACCTCTTTGGCCACGTGTCGCACCGCTTTTTACAAAATAAACGTGTGCAGCCATTCCCTGAAACCTATGAGTGCCACCACTGAGGCCCGTACGCACTCACCCCCTCCTGTGCTATGTAAGTCATAACCGAACAGCAACCACGCAAATGAAGAGATGAGATGAGGGGACAGTCGAGAGCGGGGCACGTTAATGAGGCTTATCAGGCAGCCCACAAATTGCAAGAAGCGAAAAAAACCTGTGAGAGAGAGCGAAGGAGAGGACGGAAGGAGAGGGAGCGGGTCCCCCCAATGCCACTGCGTTCTTAGGAACCTCCAAGGCTTTTCAGGTCACAGCATGCGCACAAATCGTATAGTTAATATTGGGAGTGGAGTATCTAATGTACGAAGTATGTATATATATTTGGGTGCGTGTGTCTATTTGTCTGTATGCACTGCTGTTGATTATGTTCGCCAGGTGGGGACAATGATGATTTGAGTACCTCCTAGTTTGCGATCCCTTTTCATACAACACTGGGTGGTGAAAAGAAGAGACTGACAGAGGATTGACCATGCGCGCGCACAGGCATCCTGCATTATACGTACACAGTGGTACTCCTACCATTGCTTTCATGATTCGCCCTTCACGCACCCCTCCCCTATTTTGACCACACACACACACACATACACATACACATAACAGTCACTTAAACAAACCGCATATAACAAATACACGTGTTCCTCCTACGCAATGCGCATCTGCATCGCGCGAGTGACAATTTCTCCTCAACTGATCAATATATCCTCTCTATAATTTCCCGTGCACGTTTAGCTGATGTGCGGGCTGTGAGGAGCAGAGGCAATCTAAGAGCAGCCATGACAGCCACAGAATAATGTAATATATATGTAAACAAAGGTAAATCTATTGTGACACTGCTTTATGCCTAAAGTCGACACATACACATACACAACCTTCATTTTCTTACTTCTCTCTAATCGTTGCCCACCATCACAGTCACCCACGCCGGGTTGTAACTTTACGCGAGCAGGCCCACATCCACCTTGTGGCGCTTCACTGGCGGGCCGCTGGCGTTGAGTGAGAAGGCAACACTGCTCCCTCCAATCCCAGTCTCGTCCTCCGCATCGTCAATGCCAAGACACACGGAGGCAGCTGTCATCATCGCGGCGCCCGCCACCCGGGTATGGCCGCTGCTCACGTAGCTCTCAGCAGTTTGGCTACCGAAGCTGCTGGTCACACCTGCGGCCTCAGAGGGCTCAGCGGAGGCTGACGAGTCGCGGCCGAGATCGATCACGATGCTCTTGTCTGGGGCAAAGGTGACGCAGCGGGAGGCGGAGCGCGACGGGGGCCGCGAGCCGCTCTCGCGGCCCAGCTGCAGCTGCGCAAGTGGCCCCGAGAGGGTCATGTCCTTCAGCGCTGTGTCAAGTCTCCGCACCGCCCGCGCTGCCTCCGTCGTGCGCTTGGCCTCCACATCGAAGTAGCGCTCGGCTCTCGCGAGGCACTGGCGCCTGCGGTGCTCCACCCCCTCAAAGTCGTCGCACAGGCGCCGCTGCTCCGCCTCCACCGCCTCCCTTTCGCGTAGGATGAACTCCGTCGCGCCAAGCTGTTGCTCCAGGTGGGCGAGGTGCTCAGCTGCCCGGTGCTTGCTGTCCCTCAGCACAGAGCACTGGTACTCTAGCCGGGTGATGTCATCCGTGGGGTCGGCGATCGGCTCAGTGTAGTAGCGCTCCTCCCTCTCTAGCAGCGCGGCCCAGCCCTGGCTCAGACGCAGCTGCTCACTCTCCTGACGCACACGCTCCACCCGCAGCTCCGCGAGCCGTGACTTGATGGCCAACTCCTCCGCAGCCAGCGACGCCTCCTCAGACTCCAACGCGGCCAGGCGGGTGGCCTCGCGCTGCTGCTGTGTGAAGAGGCCAGCGGGCTCTACCAGCGTGGAGGGGCGGGCGTGGCTCTGCTGAAACGGCGGCGGCGGTGCGGGCGCGAATGGGTTTGTGACTGCGGGCATTGCATAGGAGTCGCGAGGGGACGGCAGTACCGCTGGCGCAGGGACGCGTTCCATCGAATATGTTGTGGGGTAGTAAGAGGTGGAGGGGCGGGGTGGAGCGGGGCCAGCAGGCACTGGGTGGTAGGTGGGGATCGAGAGGGGCTCCATCGGTCGCTCAGGGACTGTGTAGTATGCCGCCGCCACTCCCTCTGGCCTCCGGTAGTACAGCGGCGGCGTCGTGGAGCGCATCGGGGCGTGGCTGGCGGACATGGTCTGATGCCGTACACTGCACGCGTGCTTGCCGCCCTCCTCCTGTTGGGACCTCTATAAAGTGTGTGTGCGTCTCTGCGGTGGTACGATGGCGTGAAAGAGTGCGTGTGTGTGTGTGCGCGCTTGCGCAGACGAGTACTGTATCGGATAATCAACTGTGAAGACGCGGATAGATAGATAGAGAGAGAGCGAACGTTAAAGTCAATTGTGGTAGAGACAGTCCCAAGCAGTCTTCAGGTGCAATTCGTTGCTTTTGTCCGCACCACAGCGCAGGTGAGATGGGACACGCGTTCAGCCACCATAATTTCCCATGGGCTCCACCTTTCAGCGAGTTAGATGCATTGCAGAGCGTACGATCTCAGAATAACGAAAAAACATATTACTTACCTGAGCGCAGTGACAGCGGCTATGTACGCTGCCGTGATAACTCTTTCTCTATGATACGGTAGTAACTGCAGACACGCAGTTGTACACGCCCATGTATATTTATATCAGCTGTGTGACTGCACGTACCACTGTGCAGCACACTTCGCTGCTGTCTCTATGGAGGTTACTCACAGAGCGTCTCTGAAGAGAGGTAATCGTGTTAGCTACCCCGGCACTGAAGGGGGGGGGGCGGTACTGAGAGCAGTTATGTGCACTCGCACACACTCTCGCAGGGACGTATCATTGATTTCATACCTCTGAATTGTAACCGTTCTTCTTACTCTCTTTCTTTTATATGATAGCAGAGTTTTGTTCGATGCGACCATCACAGCACACACACACACATACTCATTACTCACAGCTGCTTAAACACGAAGCGCGCGATCAGACTGTTCTTCATCGCATCCATGGCGCCCTTCAGGTTTGAGGCCGCTGCTCCATTCACCTCCTGCAGGTACCACACCGGCTGGGACTGGAAGAGGCGCAGATACGGGTGGGTGAGGCGGGGGTCTGCTCGTGCGTACTGAGGAAAGGATCCAATCGCCAATGTGCGCGCATTCCAGTCGAAGCGCAGGCCGATGTCCCATGGGTCATCCAGTGAGGCGCGGCGCACGAGCATCCCCGCCGCAGTAAAGGACTCGAGGGACACCTTGCCGCTGGGAAAGGCCAGTGCTGGTGTGCCAGGCGGTGCCCCGACGATTGCTGGTGTGGCGGTGGCAGTCGACCCGAGCGACTCCTCCAGCGGGGCGTCCTTGGCGACAGTGGCGGGATCCGTCTCACTGGCTCGTACACTGTGGATGGGCTCGGCAGGGCTTTTCTGCCGCCGTGCTGCAGCGAGCTTACTGTGCTGCTTGATCTTGCGCTTGGCGGACAGCCTTTTCAGACGGAGGGGTAACTCAGGGGCAGCAGCTGGGACAGCTCTAGTTGCTTCCTCCGCTGCCGCAGCTGCTGGCGCTCCATCAGTCTCGCCTGCAGAGGAGTCTCGCATTTGATGCACAGACTCGACCGCGGGCACCTCCTTGGCAGCAGTAGCGTCTTCAGCAGCCTCAGGGGCATCGGCCATGGACGCTTCTGCTTTCACGTCCGCAATGATGCCCTCTGGTGCTGAGGCGGCAGTCTGCACAGTTGGCTTCTTGGCGCCGAGTCGGCGCAGCTTCCGTCGCATGGTGGCGCGCTGGGTCCGCGTGATCGCTGCCCTGCTCTGATAGCAGCCCGCTTCAGGGGCCTTTACTGCCTCGCCCTCCACTGCAGCAGCGCTGTCGCGTGCTGTCACTGGTGCGGGCTCTGCAACTGCTTCCGCGGCATCCACCTCTGGTGCCTCCGCAGTTGGTTCCACCGCAGCTGAGAGGGCCCCGTCTTGCGCCTGCGCCGCAGCGACAGGGCGGGACGCCTTCATTTTATGCATTCCCATTCGCGCTCTCGGGGCTCTCAGTTGGATTGGTGCGGCCTCTACCTGCGCCGGTGCTGCTTCAGTTGTGTCCTCCACAGCAGCGGCCAGCTCGTCAATTGCCTCCGAAGCGGCCTGAACTTCCGCGGACACGGCAGCCTCCGCCTCCACTGGCTGCTCTGCCGCGGTGTCCTCCACTGCCATGGATCCAGGGGACTCGGCGACCTCATTGAGCTCAGCAGAGGGGCGAGAAGGCGCAATCTTCTGGGCTGCCGCTGTGCCTGCCTGCCCTGTCGCCTCTTCGGTGTAATGGGTGACTGCCGCTGGTTTCTCCGCCACCTCCACCGCCTGACCTGCGGCCGCGCTGCGCTTCCTTCCGCGGCTCCGCGAGAGGGACATGGTGGCCCGCTGCACTCGCGGCGCGGCCGTGGCAGCGACAGCGGTGGCGTATGGCTGCGGGGTCTCATACTGCTTCAGCGGCTCCTCCGCGATGAGTGGCTCGTGCGACTCCTTCGCAGCGGCTGACGGTGCCTCCTCTTTGCCGACTTGCGTCGCTGCCGTGGGTGCGGGGGCCTGCGCTGCGGCCGTGTTGTGGTCCAGCCCAGTGAAGAACGTCCTGCGCTTGACCGGTGAGCGGCTGATCATCACACGCCGTGCAGGAGGGGCCTCCGTTGCTGAGGCCGCATCTGCTGCTCCATCGGTCACTGCCTGCGGTGGCTCCTCCAGCTGCTGCGCGGCCACCTCCTCCTGCTCCACTGGCGGACTCGGCGGGTCCGCCACGTCCTCTGGCGTGAGCTCGACAGTGGTCTCCTGGAGTGCCTCAGAGCTGCTGATGGTGGCGCGCGGCTGAGGGGCTGGTGGCAGTTCAGTAGCGACTGCTGCCCGTGTGCCCTGCGGCTCTGCTGGTGCGGCCTGCGGGAGGGGCGGCGGCGGGTGTGGCTGCGCTGGCGCGGAGGGCAGCTGCCTCCCTCGCTGCCTGCGCTTCTTCGCAGTGCGCTTGGTGGTTATGATGCGGAGTGCCTGTGGCTGCGCAGCACCAGGGGCGGGCGGGGATGGGTCAGTGGGCACCTCCATGGGGGCCGCGGCGACGACAGGCTCTGCAGGCTGCTTGGGTGGAGCTGAGGATTCCTCCAGCCCTGCGAAGAACCTCCTGCGTGGCGCCTCGGTGACGGCACTTTGTGCGGTGCTCTGGGCGTGGGCATCCTTCTCCGTCTCCGGATCCGGCTGCGCGCTGGCGGCTGCCTGTGCGGGTGCTGCGCGACCTCTCCGCTGCGGCTTCCCACGTGAGATAGCACTGCGGTGCGCTGCGGGTGGCACCACTGCGGTGGCGGTGGGGCGCGATGACTGCTGGGACTCTGTGCCCTCCCCTCTCGCTGTGTGCAGCGGGTCAGCTGCGCGTGTGCCCTCCGCGGACTCCGTCACGTTGCTGGGGCTGACGGCCTGGTGCGGGGGCTCCGGTGTGGCTGCTGCCGACTGGACGGCGGCCGCTGGCGCAGGCTCGAGTGGGGCAGCTGGCGCTGCGGCGTCGGGGAGCACCGGCCCCGCGCTGGCACTGGCGCTGGCGGGTGGGGCGGGAGCCTCTGCACGGCTCCACACGCGTGCTGCCCCAGGAAGGCCAGGGCGGCGGCTGCGCTTGGAGCGTGGGTGCCGAGCGGGCGCCATGTGGGCCTGGACTGTGTGTAAGTGTGTACAAGTGTATGTGGTACGAAGAGATCTACCTCGCGAGGGTGTAAAGGGTGAGCGGGGCGGGGAGCTCGTGCAACTGTCAATAAACCACAGCTACCAGCCATTATGGTGATGATGATAATTGTGAGAGAGGGAGTGAAGAAGCGTCAGTGAGGATGTGGCAGTACCCAGCTTAGCTCCACTACATTGTGGTCGTGCAGAGCGTACCAGTCTCCCCCCATCTCATTACTTACAGTGGCGCTTCTGCTTTGCCATATGCAGCGTCACTATTATGTGCACTGATCATATATTGCCTGTGATACGTGTGTGCGACAGTGAGTGAGTGTATGTGTCTAGGGGGGGGGGGGTCTTTTTGGTGTTCATGGGGGAGCGCCCTCATAGCAAGCGAACAAACAGTTTGGCTGGTGCAGGAGACAGCGTCTTCTTGCAGTGCCGTATATGCGATAGAAAAAAAAAGGTAAAAAAGACATTAACGATAATAATAATAACCACTGGAGTGGGGCACTGGGGTGCGCGCTCGAATATAATGACTAGCATTCCGGCTATATGCAACCTTGCCTAATACAGTCAGATACGTATGAAGAGGGGAGAGGAGGAGTGAGACCCATCATTCCTTCTTACTGTCTTCCTTGTCGCTGGCAATGGCAGCCGCCCCCTTCGACTGCCGCCATTGCTCGACTTGATGGTCCTCCAGGGATTGCACATCGCTCGCCGGGGTTCTTTGCATCTTCATCACGACGTACAACGCGACCGCAAGCGCCATCAACACAAGGGAGATCTTGTTGATGGTTTGGTTGTTCCATGTGGTGTTGGTTTTATCAATTTTCTGAGTTGGGTGTGGGTGCTTCTTCTCCTCAGCATGCGCACCTTCAGCCTTGGCCGAGCTGCCTGCATCACTGTTAGTGCCTGCCTTCCGAACGGCCATTACAGTGGGCAAGACACAAGCTCTGTACCGCCCAGTCCTTGGTAGGCATCTCATCATTTCCTCCTTCACTGTAGTATCAAGCAGATATGTGTGTCTATAGCTGAATAGAGTCAGCAGATGTCCTCTTGGAGATTGATAGAAAAAAAAGCTGATTAGCAAAAGGGTACATCAAAGAGGATTGCAAGTGTGTGTGTGTGTGGGCGACGCAAGTGCAACGACAACAGCAGTGGGATGGGCAGATGGGCGCGCAATGATTCACTCAGCGCCAAGGCTCCTTGTCTACTTGCCGTTGCAAAGGAACTGCGGTGATCGCCGCTGAGGAACGCTCATACACAGTTTTTTAAAAAATGTGTTTTGCTTCTTAATTACAGATCGAGAGAAAAAGAAAGAAGAAGCAACCGCACACACATACAGTAACCATCGCTAATGCTGATGGATCGTCGAGGAGAGCTGATCGCTAATCCTCCCTTCCTCGCATCCATGAAGCACACTACAGCAGTAAACTTCTTCATGCCCCCAAAAGGTCGCACACTTCTATCCAATGTCCTCTTAGGATCCTGGCGGAAAAGCGCTCGGGGAGGGAGGGGAGGGGAGCGTATAGACGGCAGTCAGTATTCACCCACTTTCCTTCTCTGTGGTCTCAATGCCAACGAAATAGTGTGGCACACAGAGTATACACCAGAGCACACACACGAAGCCTGCACCGAGATATATGTAAAAAAACAGAGTGTACGCGTGCGTGTGTGTGTGGATGCTGCTGTGTGAACGAGACCTGCAGTGTTACAATATATAAATATGAATACTGCCTTTCCTCCCTCTTCCCCTGGTAGTGCAGGTCCGTCTCTCTCTCTCTTCAACCAGTTAGTTGGCAACCATGCCGCCCACCACTCTGGGGCCTCGCATGTGCTGGTGCATTAGACCGGGGCCTCTCCATGGCCTTGGCCCGTTCATGTCCCTCTGCGGTGGCTCCCCAGGTGTCGTCCTCATCATAGCGGCCCCGCCGCTTTGCCCACTGCTGCGCGGGCCGCCATTCGGCACCGCGTGAGAGGAGCCCGTCTTGCGCGCGTTCTCCGCATGCACCTTCTGCCAGAGACCGTATGAGGTGCACTCGGGGCTCTTGTCAGCGTAGCTCACCTGAATAAGCCGTGGACGCTCCTCGCCCTCCAGAGTGAAGGAGAATGTGTTGTGCAGGGCGGCAATGGCAGCGTCGGCCTCCGTGGTGGTCTCGTACCAGATGAAGGCAGTTGGGATGCGGCGCTCTTCATGTGGCGTGACCGTGGTAGAGTGCCGAACAATGTTAAGATACAGCACATTGCCATATGCCCCAAAGACTGCGTATAGGTCCTCCTCCGTCACGTAAGGCTCTAGCTGCCCAACGAACAGGCGTGCTTTGGAGCGCTGGATGGCGTCCCTGGATGGCCTGGTGCTCATTCCGCAGTGATCGCTGAGGTGGGAGGGGTGGAGGGTGATGGCGTCAAGAGAGAAAGAGGGGGTCGTGGGGGTGCACCGCAGAGTGGACCGACACACTACGCTATCGCTGGTTTTTATACTGTGCATAAGTGAGTGAGAGAGAGGATCAGGCGTGTGAAGCGAAGAAAAACAAAATAGGGAATGACGTGGAGGCGGGAGTGAGCGCGTGAGTGCAGTGTGCGTGTGTATGCAGCGACTCAGAGAGGGAGGGGGATACTTGTTAACACAATTGATACAGCAAGCAGAAGGAGTGAGAGGACGGCTTGGCGATGGTGCTGTGATATGCACACACACACACACATCAACACAGTTGCACATCCGCCTGACACATTCGTAGCACAGCAGGTCTACTCCGTAAAGAACTCCAGTGCCTCTTCATCGGCCTCGGCACTCCACCCATCAGATCCAACGCCAGTGATGCTTGGCTCGGTGACCTGAGGTGGCACCGGCGCTGAGATGTGCACAATACTGACCGGTGACACCTCAAGAATGCTGCGCTCACTCGACAGTGTAAGTACGTGCTTGAAGGAAATTTGGCTACTGCCAACATCAGTCGTCTCTCTGGCCATTGTCAGTTGTACTTCCACAGGAGTGTCCTGATAGAGTGTTGTGAGGCGCTGCATGGATGCCATGCTCTTTCCTTCTGCGAGAGTAGTGGTGGTGGTGGTGGGGGTCTCTACTTCTCACTCTCTTGAAGCAAGCGGATAAGATGGGAGGTAAGAGGATGAAGAGTAAGACCAAGGTGATATTCAATACTCAGAGAGGGTGCGTGAGGAGAAGACCTCGTCAGTGTGCTCTTGGGGATGATAGCATCGGGACGATAGCAGTCGGTATTGTACACCCGCACCTCAGCCCTCATGCTGCAGTACCTCATGCGAGTGGTGTGTACAGAGGAGGTGAGTACACTCTGCTTTTGTTTTTCTCCTGAGGACCATACACACATCACTCTCTCACAATTCATATACCTTTCCATTAGCCTCCGACACCGCACTCGCTACACGCCGCCCCCACCACACCGGCATAATAATACCAAGTAGTTGTAAGAGAGGGAGCTGCGCGGGCGTTGGAAGAGCTTATCCCGTATTTTCTTAGCCTCTACCGTAAAGAGAGGGAGAGAGTAACACATCATGAGTGAGAAAAAGATACGTATTAATCACTGAAAAGCCACTTTCCATTTCCACACAGAGCAAGGCAGGTGCAAGGGACGATGACGGCCTCTCATTTCCCTTTATTTTTCGTTGGCACCAGAGATGGGCCGTGTGCGCGCACAATAAAATAATAATAATGGTAACAGTACGTCAATGAAATAATGGTAAAAAAGACACACACACACACGCACAGCATATATCCAGAATTATCAGCTGACTTCAAAAAAGAGATGGAAACACAATATATAGTTATGCATGCGTGTTGGTATGTGCAGACATTTTATTTTTTTGCGTTACTCCTCAAGAGAATACGATACAAGCATATACTCAACACCACAAGCGTGTGGCACCACGCATAAAACACCGTATCACATTTGACCTTTTTTACTTGCTTCCCTGCATTTTGTATTCTTCACGCCATTGTATTATAAAAGAAAAGGGGGGCTTCTTATGATTACTATATATTTTTTAAGGGGAACACTCTTCTATAGCAATGCAGCAGATGAGGGGGATGAGAGGGTGTGAGAGAGCGCGCTGGCAGTCTCTTCACTCCCACTCACACATGCTCGTAGCTGTTGCTGTATCAAAAAATAACTTTTCTTTATTTGCCGTGCACTGTGTGGAGTCGTAGCAGTCCAGTACTTATTACAGAGAGGGGGGGAGTGGGAGGTAAGAGAAAACGAAAAAAATGAAGAGAACTTTTCCCGCTCTCTGTGCGCTGGCTGTGATCATTCAGTGTCATTCCATATGCCTCTACACCTCCCCCACCCCTTCGGCTGGCTCATCCAAAGCACTCCGCTAAACCTTCCACGTGGCCCCATCGCGTTGATAACACCAAAAAACACTGCTATTCTGCAATCGTCGTACGGGAGAAAAAGAACTGAAGTACAGGTAACACGCACACGCACACGTGCACATATATAGATTTCGATAAGTGTTTCGATGGATGGAAAGAGGGAGAGAGAGAGAGACAACAGAGGAAGGCGGACACACTTTGACGCCGACCACTTAACGGCGAGGTCCTCTACGATCACACACACACACGCAGGCACATTGCTTCTCACAGTTACTTCCTTCCTTTTGAAAGGGTGAAATGAATCAAAAATAAATAACTAAACTCACAGAAAGATGGAGACATCTTAGCGAGGCGGCGCGCAACAGCATTACAATATATCCACTGAGATCCCATTCTTAGACAGTTTGGAGTGGGTGCGGGCGTAGGCGAGTGAATGATCCCCCTCTGCTATTCGCCAGCCAATGTACACCCATCCAAGGCCTCCCGCAGTTCAACACTTGTAGGGTGTGTCAGGGAGTTATTATAGTGCACGAACACAGCAGCAGAGATCAGAGACAAGGCGTGCGTTGGTGGTGGTTGTGCCACCCGCGCGCAAAGAGGTAGATGGTGGTCTCACATAACGGAGCAGCACCCGCACTTGCCCTTTTCCTTATCCTTCTTGGCGTCCTTCTTCGCTTCGTCCTTCTTCGCACCCTGGCTGGCTGGCTTTGCATCGCCATTGGACTGGCCTCGGCTCTCCTTGGGGGCCTTCGGCTCCTCCTCGACCGGGTAAATCTTGCCCTCATCCTCAGGCTGCACTGGGGCAGCCCCACTTTGATCAGGTGCGGACTCCTGGACCTCCGGTGCCACGGGCTCCACCTCACGCGCCACCACCTCCTCTACTGGGGTATCCAGCTCAGACGGAGAGTCGGAGAGTGCAGGGGCCGCCTCCTCTACTGGCTCCTCCGCTGGCACCTCCGCTGGCTCCTTCGCTGGTTCCTCTACCGGCTCCTCCACGGACACGGACTCAGGGACCGCCACCTCGCGCAACTCCTCCACCGGCTCCGCTTCCACCGGCTCCGAGATGTCGGGGTCGGGGAAGCCCACCTCTCCGCGGCTGGCCTCGGCGCGGTTGGCTTCCACTCGGCTGCGGGAGGCGGCACGGCGGGAGTCGCGGCTCTCACTGCGGCGCCGGCGCACATCCTCGGGCATTGGAATGTATGAGCGAGTGGCAATGCTGTCCCGGGGCGCGGGCTGGCCCTGGCCCTCCAACGGGGTCGCAGCCGCCGCGGGCGTAGCGGACTTTGACGACTTCGACGATTTCGACTTGGAGGGCTTCTTGAGGATGCGCTTCTTTGCCGGCGCGGCCGCCTCAGCAGGGATCTCACGTGGCGCCTCCGCTGCCTCAAACTCAGGGCGTACAATGGCGCCGTGCTCGTCGTTGTTCACATCGTCGTCCGCATCCAGCTTCTTCTCAGCGGCCCATGCAGCAAACTCGTCGAAGGTGATGTAACCTGAGTCATTTACGTCGATCTCGCGGAATGCAGCATCAGCGTCGGTGATCTTGACACCCCAGTCCTCCAGCATCGGCACCGCGTCGTTAAACTCCTGTTCATCTACCATCATGTCCCCAGCTGTGTCAATCTCGTCGAACATGACGGTCAGCTCAAAGTAGTCGTAGATGTAGCACAGCAGCATGCGGAACTCGATGAACTCCACATGATCCTCGCTGCCCACATCGCGGTCGATGGTGCCGAGCTCCTTGGCCTTGTTAAACGCACGCAGGGTGATGTCACGCACGCGGGGGGTGAACTCGTCAAGGTGAAGGATGTCCACGCAGCCGTTGTAGGTCTCCTCGAGGGTGAGTGCCTTGCGCCTGGTGACGTCGAACTGCTTGAACAGAGTGACACGTCGCTTCTTATCTTCGAGGGTCTTCTTGCGGGGGAGGAGGTCACGGATGCGCTGCCAGGCCACCCTGCGCTCCGCAGCGGTCTTCTCAAGAGAGCGGTCCTGGGCAGGAGCGGGGGTAGGGTTGGGCACGATCTCAG
>JAODGE020030721.1:0-13880 GCA_027574965.2 Ecitophya simulans | reverse complement strand
TTTTTTCCAGAAAAGTGCGAAATCAGGATATATAAGAAGCGCCCTATAACAGCAGAAGACAGTCCAAGCCAAACTACAAACTTCACCACGTCTGCAATACTCTAGTCTACTTCAACGGCTTATTACCTGCATAGCTACCCCACAAGCAATAAAGGCATTTAAATATACATAAGCTCTTATTGACACCAACTTCTATTAATAAATATATATGTTTTTAATTTTATATTGTTTACTCGCAATTTAATATTATTGAAATTCAACGTGAGAGTGATTATTTAAATTTTAATGTTCTTTGTTTCAATTTGAAATTGATTTGTTACAATTTATACATGAGAAGGTTAAACCTGCCATCGGTTAGACAAAGGGCGAACGGAAGTTAGCTGTGGCACAGGTGGCCAGGATTACCGTCTCAACCGTTGCTCTTTTTCTGAGCAACTGGGGGCTGCTCCTGTGATATGCTGCACGCTTTGGCGGATACGGCAGCCAAGGTGACAGGTTACAATGTCAATTATATAGAATTGCAAAACAAAATTATAATAATGATATTTAGGCGGTAAAGGTTAGCATTTGATGCTGCTACATTTGAACACCAACGTCTATTCTAATAAAAATTTTAACTCAAAATTTTACTCGACCAAGAATGAGCTACAATGAGTTTGTGTAGCACCATTAATCCGTATTCCGTCCCTATCAGGCGGGTGTTGGTAGTGAAACTAGTGCACACAACTAGAGACTTTATCGCTTAGAAACTGGAAGTCGGCTGGCTGGATACCAGGAATAGAAAGTTTTATGGGTAAAAGCTGGTGGTTCTATTCATTAATTTTCATGCTTAACATATTCTCATAATAATTGCTAGTTATTAATATACATTTAAAATTAGATACCTCATTGCTGAAAAGTAAACATGATTTGCATTACACAGCCAAATTATTAAAACAAAAAGGTTTGAGTTGCTAAATTTGAAAGTTAACTAAAAATAATAAACACTTTATATCATTCAGTGAAAACTTGCAGTATGGTGAGTAATGTGGACTTAGTATAATGCAGTTGATTACTAATGAGAAAAAAGAGAAATAAATGGTGTAGAAATAATTTGCAAGACGTTTATGTTATATAATTCCGCCCAAATTCGTAAGTTTGTAACACTGTTTATAGTTGGGTCATTTTTTTTAAATGTTGTTGATTACCACTTCTCAAAAGACGAATTGAGTCGGTTGCGTTCTAAATAGATTTACAGTAGCATTTGCTTTATAAACTCTGTTAACCCCGAAAAGGTACACCATAATGCGTGGCTACGCGCTGCTGGGCATATCGGTTAGCCCTCTAGTCAATCTAACCCAAAAGAACGGCGCGCCGGCGCCGCGGCGCGTTGCGTTGCGATGGTGGTGTACAACAAGCACCTCACCAAGACGGTCCTGAAGAGCAACTAGAGCATGTAGGTCATATATTTTTGCAATATTTTATTATTTCAGTTCTCATTCTTTTCTACAAGAAAATGACAATAAACTACAAATTTTATTTCATAATATTTATCATAATTTATGAAAAATTACACTACTCTACTTAAATTATAGAATAAGTTAGAACTAACATGAAAGGTCAACGATACAGCTGAAATAAATAAAACTGTGCATGTTCCGCTGTCGTAAATGCAGACGTGTTTACATTTTGGCAAGCCTTTATCAGTGACCCCGACATACAGAATCACAACTGGTTTACTCGATGTTGGTGAAAGTTGTGTCTCAATAATTCGTAACTTCGTCCAAAAAGAAGCTACTATGAGTTCGTGCAACGTCCTCAATCCGCTTAACGATTTGTGTCCCAACGTGGGTATTAGAAGCGGAACTAGTGCACAACTATTCTTTCTCTTACTGAATACTCTTTTTAACGCCAAGTGCTCATTCTTAAATAAAAATGATTTCCCCAAGAATGTGGTAAATACTTTGAGAGCTGGCGACGAATTTGACTTCATCGTCTTGGGAGCTGGAAGTGCTGGCTCCACAGTTGCTAGTCGGCTGGCTGAAGCTAACCCAGAATGGAATATTTTATTAGTGGAAGCTGGTGGTTATCCTCCAATTGATTCCCAGGTAAATGTTTTTTATATGACATATTAAAAAGAAATTCTGGATTTAAAAATACATTTCAAATTAGATACCAGCTTTATTCCTCTTTTTGCAAAGAGGACCAACAGACTGGCAATATAAAACCAAGCCATCAAAGCAAGCGTGTTTAGGATTTAAGAATGAATCGTGTTACTGGCCGCGAGGAAAAGTCCTTGGCGGTACATCAGCCCTAAACGCCATGGTATACGCCCGTGGACATCCCAAAGACTATGACGATTGGGAAACCGCAGGAAACAAAAATTGGGGGTATGAAGCAGTTTTACCTTACTTCGTTCGTGCAGAGAGACACGTTGCAGAAGACAAACAAGACATGCAAACACATGGTTACGACGGTCCATTAACTACATCAAGAAATCACGCTGAAACGGATATACGCAACGCCTTAATGCAAGCCTCACTTGAACTAGATGGCAAGGGGTTTGGGTTAGATGAGCAGGGGTATGGCTTATATGAACCACTATCAACTATTGTTGATGGCAAGCGCTGCTGTACAGCTAAAGCATATCTAACAAGAGATATACACAAAACCAATAAAAATTTAGTCATTAGTACCGATACAGAGGCCTTAAAACTTCTTTTTGGCAAAGGCATTGGCGTACCGCAGATTACAGGCGTAAGTTTAAATGTTGCTGGAAGAGTGGTAAATGTGAAATGCAAGAAAGAAGTCATTGTCAGTGGAGGTGTTCTTAACAGTCCAAAGTTGCTAGTTGAAAGTGGCATTGGAGACCAAGACCTTATAAAATCTCTTGACATTCCTCTTATAGCCCATGTGCCAGGAGTTGGTCAAAATCTACAAGATCATCTTATCAGTTTGGGAGTTATTGTTGAATTAGACGAAAAAAATCCAAAATTTGATCCGGTTCACGAAATGTACAGATATCTTAAATCCAACAACGGAACCTTCAGCGGAATTGGAATAACCAATACAGTTTGGTTTCGTAACGCTGATAAAACTGCGAAAAAAGAACGGCCTGACATTCAAATTCATTTCTTAGAATTTCCTAAAGAAGATCATGAAAAAATTGATCTAATTAGTTACGCCTTAGGAATAAATAAACGCACTATGCAAAGTCTTCATGAGTTGATTGACAAAAAACGATATTTGTTAGTGCTTATCACACTACTTTATCCAAAGTCCATTGGTCAACTTGATTTCACAAAGTCATCTTTGGACAGTTTTGTGAACATGGATATTGTACCCAACTATCTGACTGTAGAAGAAGATTATACCACAATGATTAAAGGCATTGAGTTCGCTAAACAAATGATACAAACGAAAGAGTTTAAAAAGTTGAATGCGTCTTTTGCTAAATTTGACACGGTTAACTGCGAGGACAAAGATCACGGCTCGACAGAATACTGGAAATGTAATTTAAAGAATTTTGGAACAACTATGTTCCATCCAGTGGGAACCTGCCGTATGGGAAGTGATGTAAATCAGGGCGCAGTGGTGGACGATGAGTTGCGAGTCCACGGAGTGGAAGGTGTACGCGTAATTGACGCTAGCATCATGCCTCGTATTGTGGGAGGAAATACGAACGCTCCAACAATTATGATAGGAGAAAAAGGCGCAGACATGATTCGCAAAGCGCATATGTTTGAATAATAAAGAATATGATCATCATTTACATTTTTCTAATTGGAGATAAGCAATATAATATATACATAGCTAATTAATTGCCAAATATAATAACAATTTAAAATTTTAACTTTTGTTAGTTGTTGTAATGAAAATATGTTGTTGAGTGAGAACTTCTATTTCAGTGATACCATCGGCGATTTCTCAAGAAAGCCTGAGTCGCTATCCTTGCGAATTGTATTCAAATATACAAGTAAGTCTGATGAATGCCCTGGTGTAATTCATAACCTAATATCATCCGGCACCATGCTACATCCGTACCATTTACTATATTAGGTGCAATAGCTCATGGTTAAACTTTTTTTTATTGTTGGACAGCTAGTTGTAAATAATAATATAAATCTAATACATTTTTTTCACATTATTATTCGATCTGCATATTTAAACTAAATGCAAAAAGCAGAAACAAAGTTATTGTAAGTAAACAGTTCAAAGTTTCTGGTTGAAAGTGACATTGGAAATTAAAACCTTCTAAAATCTGTTGGCATTCCCCTAGTTGATTATCTAGTATAAAACGGTGAAAATCTAGTAATATTTTGTTAGTTTTGGAGTAGACCTGGACAAGAGTTCCAAATGTAATCCAGTGTACAAAATGTAGAAGTATTATAAATTCAATCATGTAACTTTGCAATTTGTATTAAACTGCGATAAATTAGCAACCTGTTAACCGGATTAATTTTTTAGAATTGTATATTAAAATCGAAAAGCGCCTAGATGCCGCTTACAATAACTTTTGTCCTTCGATGGCATCCGTCAAAAATTGGTTTGACAAGACTAAGGAGCGCCTGAAAAAGTGAATGAAGTCCATTGCGAACGTGCTTTGAAGAAAGCGGTCGAACAGATGATAGCCACCATTATCTAGAATTCACAAGATGTGATCTACATTGAGAGTGTAGATAATAAATAGATGTTGCGGCAATAACTAAAAATTAATTTAAATTAATAGCTTTGTGTTCGTAGATTTAAGTTTTCATCTTTGCGCGGGTAGTTTTAGTTTAGTGTTTTGCACGGGTTGTGACGCTACGCAAACGATATTTTGACTATAAGAACTTTTCATCACAATAGTGAGCCGTGAAGTTGTGACGTCGGATAAGCGTAATCAACTTTTACAATTAAGTCGCTAATGCACAAACAATAGTCAAATTAGATTTAAGGACTCAAAGGCACTTCTCAAATAAAATAACATCTTAAATATATTAAAATTTCATATTTTGTATTGGGGCCGATTACACACACTTGACTGATAACTAGGCCAAAAGTTCTAATAAAACTTTGTTAGAAAAGTTTCCCTGCGCTAAATTTGACATAGAAACATTTATAAGTAAAACCTGCTGATGTAGAGATTTTAAATTTATTGATTACAAGTTATCAAAACTAAGCAAGTTTTGTTAGCACAATATACGTTGATGCTCGCTTCTGCACGCACGCGCAGAGAATTGCCTTGCCACCCCCAAGCATTACAATAATAGCAATAATTAATACAACTAGCAAAGACTAAGAGCGATAACGCCAGACACATGAAACGGAGGCTGATAGGCGAGTGTTCTTCACCTGTATGCTTCCTCGAGGCGCAAACTACTTGATCAAAAATCCAATTCAATGCACATATGGCAAAAAGATTGGACATGTTATAACTAACTATTTCCGTAAACAAAACAATCATTTAAAGTTAGCGTAATTCTATTGTTAGTTTTGGCCGATGTGGATGAGGAGTATCTGGTGCTAGATGAAGAGGGGCATTTTTTCGTAGAATAATTTGTAGACAAGAACCACAAGAAGTCTCTGGTAAGATTGTTATCATTACTGTTGATGTTGTGTGGCAAGTAGACCGTTGTACTAAAAGTAGTCCGGTTGAGCTCTAGCACGACTGTTGTAAAATGTCACTGTTGTACTAAACGTAGTCCAGTAGAGCAGTGACAAAACTACAGACATTCGATAGAGCTAACTGTCTCACTGAATGTAGTCTGAATTTCAATAAACTACTACAATATTTTTGTATTTGACGTGCTAAGAGAATGATCACGGCATGAGGTCATGCTGAAGACTCTATAAAATGCATTTACGTTATGCATCAATTGACTTTACAAATGTATATATTGTCTTTATCAGTTATTCCGCACTAGTACATAACATAAGCAATAAGCACGTTTAACAAACGTGTGTGGGTAATTTTATGACCGACGAGCCAAAGGTTCGCTATTACTCTCCTATATGAATAACATGTACTGTATGTCATGCAAAAATTAAATTTTTTAATAATAATATCTAGACAATTAAACAAAAGTCAAAATTAAAACAATAGTTGACTATGAGTCTTCAAATAAAATTAAACAACATTTCTCCGTGGCAATAATTACCGATTCCTTATCAATTTTAGCAGTAATTTAATAGCAAAGTATGTCGCCATACCGATACTTTCTGAACTAAAACTATTTGTGCAATGGCATTTTTGCCTCCTTTAACTGATAATTTACATTCAAGTAATAATTTAAAACTTGCCACCAAAAAAAGAAATATTTTTAATTGGTGCAGCATTCAACGTGTATTGTCATTTATTTTAAAATATGTAAGTTATGGTATAGTCAAATTGAACATACACTTAATCAAAATTTTACACAATTGTTTAAAACTTACCCAATCTAATAAATGTGCAGTTATTCTGTAATAGTAAAATTATAAAATAGCAAAATACAAAACATATTCTGTACTGTATTGATAATAATTAAATATACATGTATTACACGTTTGATGTAAGTCATAATTAATGCTGTGTTGCTAATCAACTTTTCAATTTTCCGCTGCTCTACAGCTAAAGCATATCTAACAAGAGATATACATAAAACCAATAAAAATCTAGTCATTTGTACCGATACAGAAGCTTTAAAATTTCTTTTGGTCAATGACAATGTTAAGTTTAAATATCGCTGAAAAGTGGTAAGTGTGAAATGCAAGAAGAAGTCATAGTCAGTAGAGGTGTTCTTATCAGTCCAAAGTTGCTAGTTGAAAGTGGCATTGAAGACCAAGACCTCATCAAATCTCGTGGCATTCCTTTCATCGCCCATGTGCCAGACGTTGGTAAAAATCTACAAGACTCTTTTGCCAGTTTTGGAGTTATTGTAGAATTGGACTAAAGAAATCCAAAATTCAATCCTGTTCACGAAATGTACAGATATTTTAGATTCAACGACGGAGCTTTCAGCAAAATTGGAATAACCAATACAATTTGATTCCGCAACTCTGATGAAACTGCTGATAGAAAACAGTTTGACATCCAGATTCATTTTTAGAAATTTCCAACTGGTAAGATTACATAGACACTTTATGCAAAGTCTATATAAATTGATTGACAAAAAACGTTATTTGGTTGTGCTTATTACACTACTCTATCCAGAGTCCATTGGCCATCTTCATTTTACAAAATTACCTCTTAACATTTCTGTAAACATAATCGTATCAAATTATCTACTCAAAGAAGAAGATTATACCACAATGATTAAAGACATGCTTGAATAATAAAGTATTTTCCCAATACAAAAACAATTTTAAATTTTAAACAGATTTATTGACTTCTTGTTAGTTGTGGTAATGCAAATACGTTGTTGAATGTAAATTTGCATTTTAGTGATACCATCGGCAACTTTTTTAAGAAGGTCAAACAAGCCAGAGCCCTTTTCCTAGCAAAAAATTATACTGAAATACATAAGTGAATCTGATAAACTCCCGACTAGTTTAATTCATAATCTCATGTTTTTCGTCACCTCACTACATGCTTACTATTTACTGTATAAAGTGTAATGTTTTATGGTTATGAGTTTTTTTGTGGAATAGCTAATTGTAAATAATAACATAAATGTAATATATTTTTCAATACTTATTATTGGCTACCTTCAAAAAAGGCAGAACAGAAGTAGTACTGTGAACAGTTCAAAATTACTGGTTGAAACTGGTATTGTTGGCATTCTCCTAATTGATCATGTAGTAAGAGTCGGTAAAAATCTATAAAATATTGTTAGTTTTGAACTAGAATTGGACAACAAAAATTCCAAATTTGCTCCGGTGTACGAAATGTACAAATATCTTACATTCAATGACGAAACTCTATAATTCTTAAACAACTGCAAAAAAAACACAAATTGATTACCCAATTTATTTGTTTAAATCGTGGAGATGTCAGAGTATTTATAGGTATATTATTATAGTCTCGTTCTCCACGCTTTCACGTCGATTACCGCAAATGCCCTAAGTTGGCGATACGGGTAGGGCGGCCTCTCTAAGGGAGGGCGTCCTGAGACTGTATGCGGCTGCATCTGTATCGAAGGGGACGTTTTTATTGGGTGAGAGGCCTTGCACCACAGCCCCAAGTCCCACACTCTGGGTATTAAGTTTCTGGTAAAATTGTTATTATTGTTGTTGTTGTTGTGTGGCATGTAGACCGTTGTACTAAAAATAGTCCAATTGAGCTCAAGCACAACAGTCAGAAAAGCTAACTGTTCTTCAAACCGTTGTCCAGTTTATCTCTGACAAAACTACAGAAGTTCAGTAACCGTCTCACAAAAAGTTGTCCGGTTAAACTCTAGCAGCAGCAAAAGCGGAAGTAGACTCGGATTACTTCAAATACTGCTCATTGCAAGCATAATTTATTTGCAAGTTATTAAAAAACGATCGTGACTTGTGTAGTTCAATGAATTCCTAGTCATACATTCAGCTGGCTGTTGATTTGATACAGTCCAATTACGATCTGGCATGTCACCGTGCGACGGTCAATCTTATTATTGTAAGAAAATCGTCACAACGTTATGTCATGCCGAGGGTTCTATACAATGTATTTACGTTCAAGAATCTTTTCTATATCAGTGATAGCGCATTAGCACATAAAATAAGCTGCATATAGATCCATAATTTAACAAACGTGTGTGGGTAACTCTGTGACCTGCGGGCCAAATGTTCGTCATTACTGTTCTACTGTTCATATGTTCCATCTACTGTCCAGCAAATCTAATCAGTTATTATTAGAACAATATTTTAATAAGAATTAAGGAACTGTTTAATTTTATAAAGTCAAAGTTAAAGTAATAAATGACGTTTAGAGTACATAGTTTAAGGAAGAAATGTATAAGGTTTCAAATAAAATTAAACAACATTTCTATGGCAATAATTTCCAATGCTTTATCGATTTTAGTAGTAATTAAATTGCAAAGTGCATGAAGCTCGACTATATAAAACCGAGCGTCTCTGAATTAAAACAGCATAAAAGATAGTGGGTTGCGTAAGAACAAACTGGAAAGTGAGAAAGTTACGTTGGAACTAGTATTGGACAAGCGCATAACCAATTTGCAAAAAAAGTAAAGTGATTAAGGTGAAACAACAAAGTTATTATCCTAAATAATCACAACTATTTTGTTTTTATTATGGCAAAATGACACCATACCGGTACTTTTTGAACTAAAACTATTTGAGTTATGACATTTGTGCATCCTTTAACTAATAATTTGCATTCTGTAGTTAAGGACCTGGTTATATTAATACGGGGTTATATCAGTTGGTTGGCTAACTGTAATCAGAAATATTTGTAATTTGTGCAGCATTCAACACGTATTGCCATTTATTTTAAAATATGTAAGTTAAGGTATACTCGAATTGAACAAACACTTGATGTATGTCTTAATTAATGCTGTGTTTATACTTTGATAAGCAACTCTTCAATTTTTACAAAGTTTATTTTGAAAGATGTAGAAACTAAAATATAGAGAGATAAAAAACTAAAGGCTTTAGCACAGAACACACCAAAAATACAAAAAAACACCTGCCTCTTCATTTCAGCTTCTACATCATATATCGCTATAATCAAATAGTTGCTAATTTTGTGGTTTTCTTAAGAATTTTATAATTTGCGATCTCGATAAACAGAATCAACGCTGCTTCAGTGAAACATAATGGTAAATTGTGGCAAAAATTGTGGCTCAATGTTTAGCCAATTCGGTCAAGATGGAGCTACGATGGATTCCTGCAATGCTTTCAATCCGCTTACCGATACTTGTCCTCGCATGGCTGTTACTAGCGGAGCTAGTGCACAGTTATTCTTACTGTTACTGGACACCCTGTTTAATGCCACGAGCTCATTCTACAACAGACACGATTTCCCCATGAATGTGGCAAATACATTGAATAATGGCGATGAATTTGACTTCATTGTTTTGGGAGCAGGAAGTGCTGGTTCTGCAGTTGCTAGTCGGCTGGCCGAAGCAAACCCGGAATGGAATGTCTTATTGGTAGAAGCTGGTGGTTATCCATCAATTGATTCTCAGGTAAATATCGTTATATTATTCTTTCAAACATTTTAATTTTAATTTCCCATTTCTGAAACTAATGGCTTTAGATACCAGCACTATTCTTTTCTTTGCAAAAAGGTAAAGAAGATTGGCAATATACAACTAAACCATCAAATCATGCGTGCTTAGGTTTCAAAAGTAAATCTTGTTACTGGCCGCGAGGAAAAGTCCTTGGAGGTTCATCAGCCCTAAACGCCATGATATACGTGCGCGGACATCCTAAAGATTACGATGACTGGGAAGCCGCTGGAAATGTAAACTGGAGCTATAATGCAGTTCTGCCATATTTTGTCCGCTCGGAGAAATACGTTGCGAAAGACCAGCAAGACTTGCAAGAGCATGGCTACGACGGTCCGTTAATAACATCAAGATATCAGCATGAATCAGACCTGCGCAACGCTTTAATTCAATCATCTCTCGAGCTGGATGGCAAAGGGTTTGGTTTAGATGAGCAAGGATATGGCCTTTATGAAGCACCAACAACTATTATAGATGGAAAACGTTGCTCCACAGCTAAAGCATATTTAACGAGAGATATACACAAAACTAATAAAAATTTAGTCATTAGTACCGATACAGAAGCTATAAAGCTTCTTTTCAGCAATGATAATGGCGTACCGCAAGTTACTGGTGTAACTTTGAATGTTGCTGGAAAAGTGGTAAATGTCAAAAGCAGGAAAGAAGTCGTTGTTAGTGGAGGTGCTCTAAACAGTCCAAAGTTGCTAGTTGAAAGTGGCATTGGTGACCAAGATCTTATCAAATTTCTTGACATTCCCCTTATCGCCCATGTGCCAGGAGTCGGCAAAAATCTACAAGATCATCTTATTAGTGTTGGAGTTATTGTAGAATTGGACGAAAAAAATCCCAGCATTGACCATGTACACGAAATGTACAGTTATCTAAAATCCAACAATGGAGTTTTCAGTGGAATTGGGATATGCAATGCGGTTTGGTTTCGCAACTCAGACAATTCTGCGATTAAAGAACAACCTGACATCCAGATTCATTTCTGGGAATTTTCAAAAGGAAATCATGCAATGATTGACATACTTAATAACGCATTCGGATTGAATGATCGCTCGTCACTAAGTCTTCATAAATTAATCGAATCAAAACGACTTTTCTTTGGGCTTATTACACTGCTTTACCCAAAGTCTATCGGCCACCTTGACTTTACAAAATCATCTTTTAATGGTTCTGTGAACATGGATATCGTACCAAACTATCTGGCCGAAGAAAAGGATTACACCACAATGATTAAAGGTATAGAATTTGTCAAACATATTATAGAAACAAATGAATTTAAGTTGCTGAATGCGTCATTTGCTAAATACAACACGGTCAACTGCGAGGACAAAGAGCATGGCTCAACAGAATACTGGAAGTGTAATTTGAAGAACTTTGCAACGACTCTGTACCATCCCGTAGGGACATGCAGTATGGGAAGTAATGTGGATCAGGGAGCAGTCGTGGACGATGAGTTGCGAGTCCACGGAGTGCAGGGTTTACGCGTAATTGATGCTAGCATAATGCCTCGTATTGTGGGAGGAAATACGAACGCCCCAACAATTATGATTGGAGAAAAAGGCGCAGAAATGATTCGCAGAGCGCATATGTTTGAATAATAGAGAATTTATCCAGTACAATAACAATTTTAAATTTTAAACAGATTTATTTAATTTTTGTCAGTCATTGTAATGCAAATACTTTGTAGAATGTGAATTTACATTTTAGTAAAACTATTAGCAACTTTCTTAAAAAGATCGAACAAGCCTGAGCCACTTTCCTTGCAAAAACTTGTACTCAAAAACACAAGCAAGTCTGCTAAACTCCCTACTAGTTTAATTAATAATCATGCATAGCATTTTGCCTCGTATTATTGGAAGAAATGCTAACGCTCCAACAATTATGCTCATTGTCAGAGAAAAAGGCGCAGAAATGTTTCGCATAGCGAATGTTTGAATAATAAAAAATTTTAACAATATTCCCATTTTTTAAATCGTAGATAAAAAATATTATATATACTATATAAATATATAATACATTTACTATATAATATATAAAATTTTAAACTGCTTTATTGAACTTTTGTAGGTTGTTGATGTATATACGTTGTTGAATGTAAATTTGCATTTCGCTGATACCATCGGAAATTTTCTTTAGAAAGCCCTAGTCGCTTTTTAAATTTATTTGTTTAAATCATTCGACTAGCAAACTCAATGCCTTTAAAGGGGTAAATAACCCCTTCAAAGTTTTTGTTAATCATACAACCTATTCCAGCAGCTGCTCTTCTTTCTATAGGTACTCCACTTGTTATGAACATGTGTCCATTCTTAGTTGTAGCAGCATCTTTCCCTTTTTTCTTTGTCTCTGTTATTACAAGTATATTTAGTTTGGCTTTTTCAAATTCTTCTTCCAGTTCTATTTCTTTACCTTTTATACTCCTCACGTTCCATGTACCCATATCCCACTTGCCATTTATTTGGTTCAATTATGTCGCTGACTACCATCTGTTTGCTTCCGTGTCCATGCTGTGGTCGTTATTCTTTTTTTTTTCTTTTGAATGGTTTTTTCTTAGTTTTTTTGGTGTTTTTTCAAGTTTTTTTGTATTTTCTTACCATCTATACCATTGTCCATTTATGTTAAGTTTTTGATACCCTATTTTAACTTGGTTACCTTGCTTCCGCTCTTCCTGTGCTTTCTTCCTTATCTCGAACTGTATTTCTCGTTACTTTTTTGGGAGGTCATCATCAATGTATATAGGTTGTCCTTTTAGTTTACCTTTACTTTGCATTATTTTGAGTTTGTCCTCAAAAGTCGGAAGTTCAACTACCCATAATGTTTGTGGTTGTACTTCTCTCTTTGTAATTACTCTCTTAGGTTCCACATTTATTTCTAATTTNTCCTATTTTTTCCCTAATGAATTTCTTGGCCTCGTCCTCAGGGTTCCCCTCTCTGCACCACTTCATTCCTTTCACTACAATGTTATTTTTCTTTTCTTTCCTTTCTATGTGCGCTATCTTGTGCTCTAGTTCCTGTATTTTTCTACTCATTAATGTTTTTTCTTCATCCCATTTTTCTTCTCTCTTTCTGATGTCCTCCCTCATTCTCTTGTTTTCTTCAGTATTTGCATCAATTTTATCAATCAGCAGTTCAATCATTTTCTTGTCTGTCTATTTTTTGCATGGTGTTCTCCTTCTCGTTGTCTCGTTTTATGGTTTTTGTTTCTTTGTTTGCCGTGCTTTCCAGTTCGGAGCTACTATCTAGGTCCATTTGTTTTTTTTTTGTCCGTCATTTGCTGTTGTAAGTCAGCCTCTGTTTGTTTTGCTGGCAGCGCGTGCTCACTATGTTAACCCGGATCGACTCCTCGGAGGTATAACCTCTTCGCTTACTTGTTTTTCACTTATATCACTATAATTCCCGGACTGATGCACTACTCTCCTATCACTTCTCTTCCTCTATACGTTGGTACTTCCCTCAGTATCACTTTTGCCCTAATCACCGTCTGCAATCGGCTTTAGAGTCGCTTCGAATTGCGAGACGTGTTAAGCGCGTGTTTAGTTTTGTTCATACTACTATGAAATGCTTGTATTCCCACTTATTGGCCTTACCTCATAGGCAGGTATATGATAAGCTCAACAAAGGACTTA
This sequence comes from Ecitophya simulans, assembly GCA_027574965.2. Taxonomy (NCBI): domain Eukaryota; kingdom Metazoa; phylum Arthropoda; class Insecta; order Coleoptera; family Staphylinidae; genus Ecitophya; species Ecitophya simulans. The sequence goes on along the minus strand of JAODGE020030721.1, from coordinate 139 downwards.
TAGTGCGTATCCGCGCGCAAGTCATTTTACCCATTGTGCGCTATCCATGTGCTTGATCTACTGAATATACTCTCGCAGTACCGGTACTACTTACTCCCTAGACTGTCGTAATCTCTCTTGTTTAACCAGTCATGACGTC
>JAODGE020030704.1:0-22611 GCA_027574965.2 Ecitophya simulans | reverse complement strand
AACCTCCCCCCCCCCCCCCGGGATGACTGCAAGGTTACTGTCTCCTGTACACACTCAGTTTTTATTATTATTATTGTTTTTCGTGTTGGTACTTGTGAATATGGTTAACAATGATCAGTTGTTCACTATAGTGTCCACAACAGAGAGCGTGAAAGCGCAATGTATAATTGTTCACATGCGATTAATGCAGATAGAATTCATATTACATTATTTAGCAAAGAAATGTCATTTATTTATTTATGTGTATTTGTTTTTTGTGCTAGTGCGGTGTTCCTCTCAGTTTACTAAGGGAATGGTATATATATATATATATATATATATATACATTATGTTACTGGAGTTCATTATTCGCAGCCTGGTACTTCATGGTGGCCAGATTGTCAGCTTGGATTTGGCTGAGTGCCGCCGAAGATGAGTTATGATACGTATCACCCACTGCACATACACTAACAAGTAGCTGTCGTGCTAGGAGGACCCACTATCGACGGCTTACGATGCTGCAGAGCAATTTTCTTTTACGTTATTGTTACAGACACTCGCTTCCCCATCGTCGTTCTCTCTCTATACGTCAGGAAGGCACCACGCAATCTCCACAATGTCGCTAACCATCTGCTCTGCCCTCGGAGGGGTGTACTCCGAGGGAGCTGTCAACTTCCTAAAGAACAACCTTCGCCGACCTGTCAGTGACATTGTCAGCGGTACTACACCTGATGACTTTGCCGCTGTCAAAAAGTCAGGAGCACGCCTTGCCCTCATGGTATTTGGGAATCACGCTCACAGCATCATGAAGGACCTCTGTGATGACTACGACAGTGGCTCCGAAAGGCGAGTTATGTTCATCTGGAGCTTCTCCGCCGGCATTGACGCATACCGCCTGCACGAGCTCAAGAAGGAGCTCCACGGAATCCCATTCCACAATGCACAGGGCTGCTACTCCAACATCCTTGGCGAGCACGTACTCTTCAGCATGCTACACTTCAACCGCCAGGCGTGGCGCCTCGTGACGTCGAAGCACGACAAGAAGTGGGACCGCTACGACATGATCGAGCTGCGTGGGCAGCGCGTTGGAATCATCGGATACGGCAGCATCGGTCAGGCCTGTGGGAGGCTGGCTGCCGCTGTGGGTATGCAAGTGACTGGCATCCGCCGCTCCGCTCCAAGCTCCACCGGCGAGAAGGATGATCTTGGTGTTCTGGTGTGCAACAACGACGCAATTGACCGCGTGATCCGTGAGTCGGACTTTGTGGTTGGTGTGCTGCCTGGCACCGGCGACACACGGCACTTCTTCAACAAGGAGTTGTTCTCGCGCATGAAGCCGAGTGCTGTGTTCATCAACATTGGCCGCGGCGCGACCCAGGACGAAGCGGACATCGTTGAGGCACTCACCTCTGGAACCATCCGTGGTGCAGCTCTCGACGTCTTTGAGCAGGAGCCACTTCCCAAAAGCTCTCCGCTGTGGGACTTACCAGATGAGAAGCTCCTTGTCACTGCTCACTGTGCGGACTGGACCAACAAGCTAATCCCCAATACAATGGAGCGGTTTGCTTCCATCTTTGACGATTACTGTGCTACAGGTGCCACCAAGGCGTATCGTGTGGATGCGGAGAAAGGCTATTAGGACTGCTATGTGAGTTGGTTTCTCACCTCTGGTTCAGTTCAAATGGCATTGGGGGGCACGTCTCATAATTACTGTATCGCTTGCGGTGAGGCCGTCCACCTAAGAAACAGTGGCCGCGTCGCTCTGTACTTTTGCTATCGTTTCCATACTGAAAACACACACTATCTCACTTCCTCCATTCCACAGCAGAAACACTTATAAGCTAGTAAAGAGGGACCTACCTGTGGCCTCTTGTCATCTGCTCACAGACTGTACCACCGTACTTCTGTGACGTTATGTGGTATTGCGTATACCGCCGTGGTCCATTACCTGCTTCACTGAGGGGTGGGAGGGGAGAGGGGAGTTGCTGCTGCGGCTGATTTGCTGCTCTTCTTTCCCTTTTTGGTGGCCCTGTCTCTGTATATATTAATATCTTGTTTTGTGTTTTTTTCTAATACCTCACTCGTGAGAGCAGCTCGACAAAGTCAGCAGACCAACATACACTCAGAGTTTTTAAAAAAAGCACTAGCAGTAGTCACTCAATTTGTCTCTCCACAAACACCTTTTTACGGGAAATGGAAGACGAGGCCCCTATTCTGTGCATCGCGGCTGGTTTTAATCTGGTGGACCGGATCGCGCAGCAGATTGGGACGACGCTGTTCCCTGTCGTCTACAAGGCCTGCGAGAATGCTGAGAGGGATCTTGCGGAAGCAAAGGCATCTGGCAAGCCAATCGTGCTGATTATAGCCGGTGTTAATGGCCATGGGGCTATTAAATTCCTTTGTGACGACTACGACGTTCCCGCGGAGAAGCGCCGCGTCCGGTGGATCCATTCCTTATCGGCTGGCATTGACTGGTACCGACTTGGCGAGCTACCAAACCATGTTCGTGGGATCCCTTTCACCAACGGCAAGGGGGCCTACAGCTACCACCTGGCTGTGCACGTACTCTTTTCTATCCTCTACTTCAACCGCAGCACGGCACGGCTGCAGAGGGGTCGTGCGGCGCACCAGTGGCAGCCCTTTGAGATGCAAGAACCCCGCGGATGCAAGGTGGGCATTATCGGCTATGGTGACATTGGCCGCGCCACCGCCAAAGTTCTGCAGCCTCTTGGCATGGAGGTGACTGGTGTGAAGCGGTCCGCCCCTGAGGAAGACGTAGATGAGTACGGCGCCCGCTTGCTCAGTGGAGACGAGGCACGCGACCGTGTCATTTGTGAGTCAGACTATCTGGTGAACATTCTTCCCGGCACTGAGGATACTGAGGGGCTCTTCAATAAGGAGCGCTTTGCTGCGATGAAGCCGAATTCGGTGTACATCAACATTGGCCGCGGTAGCACGCAGGTTGAGACGGACTTGGCGGAGGCGTTACGTAACAATGTTATTAGCGGTGCCTCCCTGGATGTATTTCAAGTGGAGCCTCTACAAGCGGACTCCCCTCTCTGGGATATCGGCGACGACAAAATCATACTAACCTCACATAGCGCATGCATTACCGCCGACGCAGTGACGGGGACTATTGGAATATTTGTGGAGTTTGCGAAAGAATACCGTAAGTCTGGCAAGTTGATCGGTTATCAGCCAGATGTCTCCCTAGGATACTAATTGTGTGTCTCATTGGAGGGTGTCGCTAACATCATGTAGGAGGTGATACGGCCATGTTATGTGTAGCCAATCCCCTTCTTAGTTAAGCCAGAGGAATAGATAAGCCGTGATGTATTGTAATAAATGAAACCTGTTCTTTAAAAGGTAATAATATATAATATTTTATTTTTTGATTTATTGTAGTTCTTGTGTTTTGTCTCATACGTGAACTGAAAGCACACCTTCTATCTGTTCTTTTTTCCCCTTGTTATGGTTCTTGCGAATCCATATGTGCTGTTGTATATCGTAAATCTAACTTAATTATGCTATTAGCTGTATTCACAACTTTCTATTGTGCTTTTGTCGTGCACCCCCCCCCCCCTCGCGTCATCTCTGCCCATCTTATTATCCACAAACCAGACGGGATATGATGTGCCCCTATTGCTGTCTGCAGCACCATTACATGCACTCATTTTTATTATTATTATTCGTTTTAGCGTATACTGTGTTCTCTCCCAAGCTTTTGCATTTAGCGCACAGTTCATGTAACGGGTGTTGCACCACAAGGGAGAGAAGAACCTCAGCATAATTTTATGTTATTTTTCTAGGTGAGAGGAGAGACCACAAAAGTGCGCTCTTGTTGTAAATATTATCTGTTGGCCTACTCACTTGCGTGTTGGTGTGGTTCTTTTCTTCCTCTGTCTTATTTTTTGTGTATGTACACGTGAAAGTTCCGGTACATTTATTTTACATACATATATAGATTTGCGTTATCGACAAGTTCTACAGTCCCCATGTTCGAAAAGCTTGTGGCTGCTTTCTTTGCAAAGTACTTTGGAGAGTATTTTGAGAATTTTGATGAAAAGCAAGCCAAGATTTCATTATGGAATGGGGAGGTGCACCTGAGCGGGCTTCGGATTTGTAAGGAGGCCCTGTCGAGCATGGAGACGACACTGTGCGTTGCCGAGGGCACAGTGGAGGAGTTTGTGCTGAAGGTGCCCTGGACTCGGCTGCGTTCGGAGAGCGCGGTGGCCACAATAACTGGTGTTCGCATTTTGCTAAAGCAGAAAACGACTGTTGGGTACGATATCAGGACAACCCGGGCGGAGGCACTGAAGCGCAAGACGACTCAGCTTGCTCAGGCAGACAAGGCTCTCCTGCGGGGTTGGTTCACAGGAAAGGGTGGAGATACTGAAGAGGATACCGCCAGCAAGGCACGCTCCGGGTTCTTTGCTAGACTGGGCGCCACTGTCCTTAGCAAAATGATGATGAAACTGCAGAATGTGTGTGTGCAGTACGCTGGTGTTGACGAAGCAGAGGTTGACGCAAGCTCCTTTAACTGTGGCACCTGGCAAGGCCCTACTTCAAACGGTACGCTCCTGTCATGCCACCTGGAGGAGTTCAGTGCGTTCGCCTGTGATTCTTCGTTCAACAGTGTATCTGTGGAGGCTGGAAGAAAGGTACTTCACAAGCAAGTTGTAATTAAAGGGCTCCGTTTATCTATGGATAGCTGTTTGGTCGCCTCACCAAACCTCAGCAGCGTCTCTCCTGCGCGCATACACGCGTTACCAGCCAAGACGGAGTCACACAACATTGTCGGACCGTTTGGTGCCACTGTGAAGTTTCAATATCAGCCCGTGACATATGACCGGAGCATCCCTACGTTCGTTACCAACATTGACGTGGGGCCAATGCTACTTCGAATAAACAGTAATATCATCCGCACAGCTGTGGCGCTGTCGCAGGAGTTTCGACACGGCACCGTCATGCAAGTGCGGCAGCTTCAACGGCCACGTCCCCCGCGAGACCGTCCTAAGGACGCTCCAGGTGAGTGGTGGGGCTATGCGATAACGGTGGTGATCGCCGAGCTGCGTGAGCGCAGGTTGCTTCCACCACCTGTGTTTTCGTGGGAAGCCTGTGCAAGGATGAAGAGCCGGCGCAGGAAATATGTTGCACTGTACAGCCGCTCACGTCTTGTGGAGCTGGGAGTGCTGAATATTCTGGAGCCACTGAGCGACAAGGAAACCCGCTTCCTCGCCGCGGAGGAGGAAGCACTGCCATTCGACGTTGTCTGCGCGATGCGCAGAGTTGCACTGGACGAGTTTACGGCAAAAGTGGCCAAAGTTGATAAGCAGTTTCTCTCGCATAGCAGCGGCAGCGGTGGCAGTGGTGGTGGGGATAGGGTGTCGGCGAGCGGGGCGATCGATAATATCGTAGAGAACGTGTTTGTCATCCCCATGACAGCGCTGCAAGTACTGGGCGAACTGGAAGAAGAGTACCCGGAGACGCAGGAGGACGTCAAGAATGTGACTGAACTGCTGCAAACGACGCAGTGGACGCCTGATCAGCACCGACTCATCGCAAAGGAGTTTGGCATGACGGATGAGGAGACCAGTAGGTATCTTCAGGCAGTCGAAAAATCTACTGTGAAGCACCAAGAAAATGAGGAGACACCCACACACGCTCGTGTACTGTTTCACATGGCTTCTTTTGGTGTGGAACTCTCAGTGAGTAGTGAGAAAAACGCTGCAGATGCGGCTAGCGAGGTGGTAACCGCCGTGGTTCACATGGACAGCCTCCTTGCCGGACACGAGGTGAATGGTCCACGGACTCATCGCTGGGTGGCACTTTGTGGATACGGTGTGGAGTGTGGGGGCACTCGTGTAGTGCGTGTCGACGCACCCACCACAGTGGCTGCTACCATGATCCCACGAGGTGAGCTTGTAAAGGGGTTCATGAAATCATTACTTCCGCCTGACGTTAAATGCGGTGCCAGCATCGCACTGATTGAATCGGTGGTGCATGAGCAGTGGAACGCACTGTTTTTCTCTCTCCGGAGTGACACTGCGGGCACTGCAGCTCTCTCAGCGCCGCAGCCAGGCGCTGCTCCACGAAGACGCCGCTTGATTTCTGATGCGGAGCTGATATTAGAACCTGTGGACGTGTTGCTGGATATCCCAATGTTGAAGAGTGTATCCGACATGGTTGTTTTACAGCTCACTGCGCTACGTGAAACGTACGATGCAATGAGTAATGGTAATTGCACGACAGCGCAGCCACGGCCGGCAACCTCGCTGCGCATTTTGCCATTTGCCCTGGACAGTGCAGAATCCATGTGGGCTCACTCCATTGAAATGGACAAAGCGGCCATGGCACTCTCTGCCAGTGAAGAGCATGAGGCAAGTAATCGCCAGTGCCGCGCCTCCACTCTCGTGCGCATGGCTGAGAGCACGCTGACGAGTGACGTTTTGGCATGGAAAGTCACACTTCAGCAGGTTTCCCTGCGTGTGGCGGTGGCAGAGGGACTCGAAGTGGCACGCACCACTCTGGATGCTGTGCGCATCTCCAACGATGTCGCAAATGACGAACTGCAGGCACAGCGAATCCTCCAGAGGCACAGTGCATCGGTGACAAGTGAACGAGCAGTTGGCTGTGAGCTTTCCGAGGATGATGAAAACTGCTGGATGACACAATCGCACATGACTGTAGGAGAAGCGTCTATTGATTGCACGTACTCAGTGCCACTGCCCACTACCACGGCAGCAGCTACCACAGAGCGACAATGGCATCCGATTCTTCACCCAGTGTCTTTGCAAGCCACTGTCAAGAGACACCAGCTCCCGCGGTACGAGTTACTGCTGCCACGTACCGCTATCACCTTACGAACCGATGCAGCATCTGTGCACTGGTCCCTGTCGAGGTGGCGTCTGTCGGTGGTGAACCGGTGCCTGACGACGGCAATCAACTATTATGCCATGACGCGGCGTATGCTGTCGCTGCGGTGTCGTGGACAGCCTTTCTCGATGGACTCGCGACAATCCTTCTGGTTCACACTTCCTGCCATCACGATTAAAGAGGCACACATGCTCAGAAGCGAGGGCTCAGACGATATGTCGAGGAACTGCAGCAGTGGTGAGCAGCGCATGCTTCGACTGAGGCACGGGTCTCTCACAGTCTTTAATGCGATGAGCCCCTCATTCCCCGAAACACACGTAGAACTGGTGAAGAATCATTTTCATGTGGTGAGGCAGAGTGGCGGTCGTGCTGCCAGCCCCGATGATGGTGGTGGCGGACTTGTGCCAAGGGTGGATCTGTTTATCGAGAACGGTGGGATGAGTCACCTCGAGTCCGATGACCGTGCGGGAGTTGCCGAAGCGTGTCGATATCTGCGCGAAGTTGCGCGGTTCCCACCCATCACAGACAACATTGTGATTCTAAAGGCCTATGCCGAAGCATGGCTGTCGGCGAGAAGCTCCTCGGCACCGCCATCAGTGACTGCAGTAGATGACGAGGAGACGACGATGCGCGTTCGAGTGGTGGCAGCCGTTCAAACGATTGAAGGGGCGTCTCACTCGACCCCGTGCCATCACGTGGTGCTCGAGTGCGAAAGCGAAGAGCAGGCACGCGCACTCGAGTGTTTACTACCGCAGCTGGGAAGTACCTTTCATGCCTTCACATCCTCTGAGCGCCTTGTTGCGATGCATCGCGACAGTGTGCATCCTCTACTGCGCGAACAGCCGCAGTCTCACCTTACTGTTGAATTTGGAGACTGCGATGTGAGATTTATCGATGATGTGGAAGAGGCGTCAGCAAAGTCTGGGAGCCTCCTCATGTCGGTGCTCAGTATGTCGCCCTTTTCGGTGGAGTACGTTCAGTACCTTCAGAAAACCAAGTTCGCGTGTACAGTCGGGAAACAAGTATTTCTGCGTAGCCGCGACGCGGAAGGCGAAGATCAGGCTTTCCTTCACATACACGACGCCGCATCCAAAGAGGTTGATTCTGAAAATGTTATCCCATGTCTGAGTGCTGCGGTGGTGTTTCACAACCAGCCTGGCCCTCTCGTCTCGCGAAAAGAAAGTGACATAAATGTATCCAAAGCTCCAACGCTTGTTACAGAGATGAATGTGTGTTCAGCTCTGGTGGAGGCACTGGAGCTCATGTGGGATTTAACAAGGATTGTTGCGAACTATGAGTATTCGGAGACCATCAAGACGTGCATGCCATGGCGGTCGTCTGAGTCGTTTAGTCGTCTTTCAACGGACTACGCGACCCAACTTCTACAGGAGACCAACTCCGCCGAAGGAAACTGGCAGACGCGGATGTCGTTGACGCTCGGCGGCCTCTGTGTATCCCTTTCGTACCCGCGGGACACCACAGAGACTTCTCTTGTAGAAGCCGTGAGGCACCGTGCAAACCAGAAAGCCATCGGTGTTACGAGCACTGCAGTGAGCCTTCTGTGGAGCCAGTCCATGTATTCAAAGAAGTTCAACTGCGAATTACAGGAACCTCAATTTCAGTCAATCACGTTCGAAGACAGCGCACTCGAAGCGGACAGCCAATACCGATGTATCATGGCCCCCTATGGGCCACATATTGGCAGCGAGTGCGCACTTCTCTCCGTCCACTTCAGTGCGCATGAGCGGCCGTCGTGGATGTCGGTGTCCGACTATGTACGCTGTGACACCGACGGTAAGATATGTGGATATCTCTTCAATCGCGTCCTCTTGTTAAAGCTCTCCCGTACCTACGTATGCTATCACCACATGCAGCTACTCTCTTTGATTGAGCTGGTGACCAATGGTCTTGCTGCACGATGCATGCACATTCCGAACCGCCCAGCATTTGTGCACAGGTGCCTGGACACCGCGACACCATTGTCTCCGCTGGATTTCCCTGACTGGTGTAGAATGAGGACAAGCGTTACAATGAGCGATGTGGTGGTGTGGCTTCCGGTTGTCTCGTCGACGGCGATCATCCCCACTGACGCTGGCGTCAGCGACAGTGCGTTGAGTCCCCATTTGTGTTTGTGCGGGGTAGATGCTAAGTACAGTAGCAGTCTCTCTTTGGATGTGGAAAACGCTGGCGCGCCCTCGATAACGATGAGTATCGATGTACACGCTGCGTCGCTGCGCTCGGTGTCGTATTCCTCGTGCCAAGCAATGACCAATGGGGCGTCGCCACATGCTGGCGGTCCGGAATCCTCGCATTCGTTGTTGGCGGACGATCTCGCAATACACTATCATTCCGCAACGCCACTACAGTGCAGCAGTTCATTAACGCGTACCTGCTCAACAGAAGTGTGCATTGGTAATCACCGGAACACTCCTGACGCGCGCCATGTTGTCTTTTGGGGGACAGCAGCGCAGTACGCGCAGATCATAAGATGCCTCTATGAGAACTACATGAAGCGTGCCTGGAGGCCGGGGTTTCTTGCGAGTCCCGAGCACGTCGACTCTTCTGAGATGTGTGGGGAGAGTCACCAACCCGACGATGAGCTGGAGCACTGGCGTGTGACGGTGCCCCATCTTTGCGTCGCTGTCCGCGGTGTCTCCACTAATGCCGTCGTGGTGTCAAAGTTGCTGATTGAGCGCAGCCGCTGTGTGGCTGGACTACACGGCAGTGATCAGAGACGCCAACTAAACATTAGCTTGGACTCACTGAGGTTGTGGAGTTTGAGTCACGTGGCGGAGATATCGAACGATGGATCGTATGCCTCGCTATGTGCTTTTGCACAGCAACCCAACGTAACATGCTGCGAGGGTTACGCATATGTGCGTCTTCGGAGTGGCAGTGTCCGGCACAGTGAGGCCATCAGTGAATTTGGGCAGCGCAATGAAGTACTGACCGACGTGCAAGTTGGAGAACTCGGAGTCGTTCTAGCACCGCGGTTTGTCGGGGAGGCAGTACATCTGTTCTCAGAGAGAGAACTGCAGGACAGCACTGCTCTCTTCGCCGATCCTGCGATGGCCGATCAATCGTCTTTGCCGCCGATTCACTGCAGTGTGAGCACCAAGGTCCTGATTGAAAGGGTCAATGCAAGCCTGTTTCCCATTGTGATAAAGAAAAACGAACTTGTCCCATTGGTGAAGTTAGGCGTCGAGGGTGTGAGCTGGGATGTGAGACACATTGCGAGCGATAGCGAGTGTGGCAACGAACACACTATCGTAGTGCGCCAACTCTCCGACAGCGCAGTGTTGACGAGTCGTGGTGGCCGTACAGCAAAGGAGGAAGAGGCGGCTTTCCGCAAGTTGCTGATAATTGCACCAAGCAGGCAGCCGACCACTGAAGTGTTTTCTGACGCGTTCATTGCTGAGGAATCGCGAAATGGCATTCAAGATGTGGAGGCTATCCGACGGGAGGCCAATGCGATGGCGGCGCTCCACTGCACGGCAACTGGAAATATCAGTTTCACTGTGAAGCCACTGTGGTTCATTGCCCCACCTCTCAGCACGCTTGCAACGCTGCGTTCGTTGTTGAATGAGTGCACCCTGCCATCCATGGCACAGGCAGCGACTCTCTTCTCAGAGAGCAGCTCCGAAATGGTGAGGGAGCCAAAGTCCTGCAGTACTCAGCGGTCGCCATCATCACAATATGGAGGGGATGTGCATGCCTGCTTCCCTGATATTGCCCTCATACTAGTAGATGACGAAGTGCTGCTCGCCACTGAGGAGGGCGTGAGCGATGGAGTAGTGTTGTCGTTGGGTCGTGTAATGTACTCGTCACTGTTCTCTCCTATGACACAAAGCTCCTTCGATGACAACAACAAGCAACCGCGCCGACGACAGGAGGTGAGTTTCTCCGCTATCTCATTGCGCCCCTCTGCCACAGCGGGCGGATATCTCTTTGAGCCCCTGTGCATTGTGGCCTCGAGGTGTGTCGCTGCGAGTCCAGCGGGCGTCGGCCAGCTTGAACTCAGCGTGGGCACACTCCGCGCCGATGTCTCCCTGCAGGACTACGAGCGACTCCTTCACGGTGTCGCGCGGTCCCTCGCGCATGTGCGCGCGGTGGGCATCGTTGCCACCGCGCAAGTGGAAGCAGCACACGATGTGCACAGCCACTTGTACGACGTTGCTGATCTTTTGGGGAACAGTGACGTAGACGCTGCAGTGCAGCGCTCCCCTACAGCAGACGCAGCTGAACCAGGTATCCGTGCAACCCTTGGCGGCGTCAGCCTGCGCGTGTGCGAGGGTGGCGGCAGCGGATTGGCTGTGACAATGGAGATGGGCCAAATGCAGTTGCGCCGCACAGTGACGCGTACTTTCCTCCACCCGGAAGAGCGAGGTGTGTATAGTGGCCCCTCTGATGTCCTCTCAGCTCCTGTGCCGGAGGTCCGTCGTGGTCTGGATGGCGCCTCGCGGTTTGTGGTAGTGAAGGAGCAAACACTGGCGGTACTCCCACACCTTCGCGTTGGGATGGAGTGGGGTGCTGAGATATTATCTCTCGTGCCTCTCATAAATAAACCAGTAACTGTCGAGGACATTTTCTCCAGCGTCTCAGCGCCAGTGGATTCACTAGAGGACCAAGCCTCCTATCGTGCGACGCGGACGAACAATGCCGATGAAATCGCAATCAAGGTCGGCACGCTGACGATCAGACTGGATTTCACAGCATTGGTAGCGGTGGTGACTCTCTTGTATCGCCCATACGCACACATTATTCTTCCACAGTATGTGGAGTGTGAGATTAAGCGCATTGATCAAGACATCACACTCTCGGCAGATTTGCATCTAAGCCAGCAGGTAAAAATACTAGTTTCAGGCGTCACACACAACCACATCACGATGAATGCCGCCGGGCACAGCATCTTCTTTCATGACTGCGGCAGCCCTCTAATCCGTCTGGAGGACTGTGTGACATTTCGGATTATTAATGCGCGTCTGCATCTCTATGATCTTGAAATGGACCACTACATTTCAAGCGGAAGCGGCGCGCAGGTATTTGCCGAGGCGACGATGAATACGCGAGTAGAGGTACGAACTGTGGGCAGCTCGCGGGTGCGACACCAGCGAGCAGCCATGGACAGTGCCAGTGAGCTGAGCAACACCACACGGCTGATGTCTGAGCAGAGACCACTGCGTCGTACTGTGAAGGCGTCTGCGCAAATCGAGGTAGCGCTCCCTGGGATTCCGGACTCGGCCCATAGCGGGAGCTCGTTGTTGCTCCACGCTGCTCTTGATGGTGCTCTCACGACGACTAGCCGCAATGGGGCCACTGCATCACCCGACGCCCACGACGTGTACGCTGTGAAGTGCGAGCTGAGCGACTGCGGTGTGCGGAGGCACCACAGGCGGATAGGCGATGATCGACAGCAAGAAGAGGTGACAGACTTAATGTCACGCTGGGGGTGCACGTTCGCTTTCCGAGATGAGACAGTGAGTTGTAATTCTGACGCGCGCACAACTCCCCGGCGCACTGTTGAAGTGCTCGCAACCTCCGGTGCGGATTTGCACCTTCGGTATAGTGATTTGCAATTATGCGTGTCAGCGATCCAGCACACCAGGGGCACTCTTCTGGACGCTCGCGGTGCGCTGCAGCCAACCGCGTGGCCGCGTAGCCGGTCAGCGGATGAGAAGCTGCTCGCCACGGGTACGTTGCCATTCCAGCAGATGCACTTGTCAGTTTCTGTGGAATATGTTAACATTCACCTCATCTACGATCGCAGTGGCGCGCAACTGCCACTCTTCCTGATTCAGCTGCACAATATCCAGGCGCCAGGGCCTACGAGGGCAGCCGACGACAACGATGGCACCTATAGTGTCTCCACGATCCTATCAGCGAAGTGTGATGACCTGCAGTCAACTTCGTGGGTTCAGATACTTGAAAAGATGAGAGTGGAGGCTGAATGGACGGTGTCTGATCGAGTTGGCGGGGTCCCAATTCAAGCGTTTGTGAAGTTTGATAGCATGAGGGTGTGCATCTTCCCTGCAGTGGTGAAGAACGTGCGCCGCCTTCTTCGTTTCACAGATGCTCTTTCGTACACGCAGAGTGATTCCAAGTCCGCTGCAGTCGATGGAGCGACTTCAGGGAAGTTGCATTGCACTCACGTGATTCAGCAGTACCTCTGCGGTGCCGTGCAGGTGAGCTTTGCTGACGATGGACAGAACCGTTTTCCAGCCAGTCGCACTCTCCTTTACCATGAGGAGATGGCGTTCAACTTTCCATCTGTTGGTGGTGCTGCGCTCCCGCGGTCGCAGCACTGCGTGATGGTGCAGTATCGCGACAACGCATCTGTGATGGTCAACGTGGCTGCCCATGGCCGTTTGCGCATTCCCTTGGGGCCAGGGCTCATTGGATATCACGGAGTTGTGGAGGTGGGTCTGGAGGCAGGGCGAAAGTTCATTCGGCTGCGCACCAACGTCACGTTGACGAACACGTTGCCGTTTACTGTTACTTTGGCCGGTGGCGTTGGGGACCTGCACCTGCAGGAAACACTGTATCTCCCTGTAGAGCACCTGCGAAACCCCATGAGCTTTTCGCCTGTGGTGCGACTGCCCTGTGGCGAGTGCTCGCTGGGCGTGTGCTATGACAGCTTGGTCTTGCTGGCGATGCGCACGCACTTGTGCGTCTGCCCCATCCTAACCTTTGACGACCAGCATGATGCTGTTCGTCAGGGTCGACAGGGAAAGGTCCTATCGAAAGCCAGCGAATTCGAAATTCGTGAGGGCGCACAGGATGCCGTATATGCTCTTCTCAGGGTCGACACAGGCGCCGCTGGCGACTCCCCAGATCGCAATAGCCCTGGAATTCTGGATCTTGTCCCGTCCGATGCGGAGTGCCGCGCTACATTGGAAGCCCCCCTCTCCATCGTCAATCGCATTGGCGTGCCGATACACATAGCTGCTCTCAGCCGCCGCGTCATTAAGGGAGAAAAATTGGGCCTCTTTGACGTTTCACCTGACAAGTACATCTACGAGCAAATCTCTGAGGCGAACGTGGGAGCTGAGGATACCTACGGCGTGACGGAAGTGGATCCGTTTCAGGATATTTTTATTGACATCTCTCTCTCGCAGGTGACTGGCAGCACCATTGGCCGCAGAGTAAACAGTCCATGTCAGCCCCATCCAGCATGGGTCTATTGTCCGTACAAGAAAGAAAACTGCTCTAGAGCAGTGCAGGTGGAGGATTTACGAACTGGCTCTACGCTGTTTGTGTGCTTGGACTACGCGGCTAATCAGGTTACGCTGTGCTGCGCTTTCTGGTTCCTTAACGAGACGCCCTTTCCACTCCAAATCACGGACATCAACCCTCAAAGGCACGAGCGGGGCAGGCTGATTCCTCTCATTGCGGGTCTTTGTCAGCAGCCGGAGAGCTGTCTCCACCCCACGCGCGATGGCACCCCCCTCGTGTTCTCGCCTGCCCCCACACGTAAGGACGACGATGAGGTGCGTGTGTGGATACGCCTCCGCAGCAACGATGGGGACTCGACTACTTTGTCCGCGTGGACGCGCTGGTCAGATGCGTTGACGATATCCTCCATCACCGAGACTGGCGTGGTGGTGTGCCCACTGCCCTCTGGGTCGATGGTTCGCACTGTATCGTTTTCGTCGGAGGTTGGTGTCAAGGAGAGTGGAGGTGCGACTGTCGTGACGTTCCGTCCACGCTGGGTGGTTGCGAATCTCACTGGCCACCAGCTCCATGTCAGCCAAAAGTCGCTCGCGGCACCGCTTTTGCTGACTCCGCCGATGGCAGCAAAGACGTGCATTGCCGTGGATCGGGTAGTGGGCGACCGGGTGGATGGAAAACCCGCTACTGATACCACCGCCTCTGCGGTGGCGATTCAAGTGTGCTTCGGTGATGAGTGCGGTCAGGTACAACAGGGCGCCTGGTCACGCGCTGTGGGCATTTGCTCTGAGGGGCAGACCTACATCTGCGCTTGCTACATGAAGCGCGTGCAGAAGAGCTCACGAGATCTGTCGCTGCCGTCATCCGCTGAGCGCGTGCTCCTGCAAGAGGAAGTGGTGGTGCTGGGTGTGACCACGTTCTTGCGTGCGAGTGTCATGTACGTTGTGGTCGCACGTGCCGACCCACCACCCTATGTCATTGAGAACCGCACCGAATTTCCAGTATGTCTGAAGCATCAAGGCGCCTCGCGCGTGGTCGAAGTGCCACCAAAAACCTCAAAGGCGTACACATGGGAAGAACCACGTGGAAGGCCGCGAATGGAGCTGTGGGTGGGCAACGGAAGTCAGTCGCAGGGGCATCAAATCTCAGCGTCAACGATCGTGATTGACTGTGATCCTCTTTCCTGCTTGCGACGTGGTGATCGGTACCTGCAGATGATGGAACTGAGCAGTTTGAAGCAGCGACTTGTCGTGCAGCTGCGTCGTGTCCAAGGAAACTGCTCTGCGGTGTGCATTTCTCATGAGCGAGAGCACCTCACTCAGCGTGCAGTCGAATGCACCCCATTGCGGTGTCGACTGAACATTGGGAATGTGTTCGTCCTGTTTTCGGACAGCCAAGACAGCGATGTAACGTTGGTGTCCATCCGTAACCTGTCCGCTCAATATGTGCAGTTAGCTGGAAACGAGCCAGGGAGGGGCGCTGATGGTAGCAGCCAGATCGCTTTAAGCTCCGTGAGCTCGGGTGTAACACGGAAGCTTGAAGTGCTGCTCAGCGCCCTACAGGTGACGGATGAGCGCAAGGGGGCAAAGGAGAAAGTTGTGGCCTATCTCACCGGCTCCGGAAACTCCTTTGTCAGTGCGGAGTTTCTGACCACTCAGTCAACGTCGATTGTGTATTTGCCATTTATTGGGGTAAGGCTGGCCCCAATTGTGCTGCATGCGGAGGACTCGTTTATCTTTGATCTACTGGCTTACCGCCAGCGGCTGGCGAAGGTGTGGGCGGCTCGCAACGATACGATGAAACAGACGACCAGCCACTCTGATTCTAATCGGAGAGATATTGCAATCCAGGTCCTGGAGGTATCGCCGAACCAGTGCTTTTTGCTGACAGACGACGTCATCGACTCCTTAGGTCTCGGCACCACCTCCGTCGTTGCCTCGCTGTCACGGCGTACAGTTTACATCCTTCGGCTGTGTATTGAAAAGGTTGAGCTCACCCTGTCACTGTACCGCTCGCCAGGGGGCCCAAAGGATCCGCTGCACGAGCGATTTGGCGCCATGAGCCTGCTTGTGCGCTCCGTCAGGGATGTATCACTGAACTGGCCTAGTCTTGAGAGGAAAAACGTCAGCGCGCCGGCGTGGATTGTGGGAAGAGACTACGTTAACGTTTACTGGGAGCGACTTCAGGATCAATTGCCGAGCGTGATCAGGGCGGGTGGGATCGACACGATTCGCAATTTCATGACTGGCTTGATAGGAATGGACTTACCAGCGACACGAGATGCTCCACCACTACAGACTAACGCATCGCAGAGACTATACCGTCGCCCCGATGCCCGGTTCACGCGGGATTCAGTCGATGAACAACTATCATTGGCACAGACCAACTACATCAGCGTCTGCGCACTTGGAACAACGAATGCGAGTGTGTCTTCTCCATCTGAGAAGAGAGGAGTGGTTCCCCCATCGCACTCGGTGATCACACCTGATGGTGTTTCACTGCCATACAGTACGGTGGTGGAATCTCGGCCATGGGATGTGTTTGTGTCTGTTTCCACCGGAGAGCAAATACAACTTTATGGAAAGTTCGCGCTCGTTCGAGCCGCACGTGTTTCTCCGTTTACTCCGGTGATCAGCCTGAATTCAGATGCTATCCGTTCTGATGAGGTCCTTCGACGCACAAAAGCGAAGGTCTCCTTAGTTATGGCGTCTGCGCGTCAGCGTCAACTAGGCGGCGGTGCTCTGTGCACACGCTGTCGTGAGTTGAACAACATACGCTTTGAACGCTTTCAGAGTGGTGCGAAGAATCCTCTACCTCACCCAAGTGAAGGCACAATCTCATGGGAAGAGTTCGCACACCACATCAGTTGGGATGAGTTTGTGTCCATGTGCTCATCCTACGAAGTGAAGAGGTACGCGACATTGGTAAAGGATAGCATCATTGGTGTGTCGAAGAATGTTGTGATCATGAAAGTGTAGGTCAGTGTATGTGCAGCGTCATTTGCTGTTCGTACGTTACTGCTGGTTTTTGTTACAAGTATGGAGCTCTACACTTTGGGATCCTCTAACGTCTTCTGATGACTTTTTGTTATGTATTTATTTTATTTGACCTATTTTGTGTTTGTTTGCAGATACAAAATAGGTCAAACACTTCAACCTTCACCTATGACTCTGCAGTCTGCAGTTGTCTTCCGCTCTGCTTCTGCTCGTTTTTTTTATTACTAAATTCAAAGGTCTCTCCACCCCTAACTCCTCTTCCGCCGCTTTTCTTTTTTTCTCTCATTTGCTTACGATAGTTAAACCAGTTCATTTTTTTCTAATATACAGTTTCTAGTTAGAGCTACACTTTTTCCCACACCCAGCAACTGCATCCTTTAGCTACACACACGTGTAATCACCTTTTGTGTGTGTGTGTGTGCTAGATTTTAACAGCACTAATCAATAATTTTAGTTTTTTTTTTTTTGCATCCATTCCGTTATTTTGTATTCACACCAGTCTTCATCCTCCTTTCTGTGTGTTGTGTGTAGTTGATTCGACTGTCGTGGATTGT
This sequence comes from Ecitophya simulans, assembly GCA_027574965.2. Taxonomy (NCBI): domain Eukaryota; kingdom Metazoa; phylum Arthropoda; class Insecta; order Coleoptera; family Staphylinidae; genus Ecitophya; species Ecitophya simulans. The sequence continues at coordinate 5,039 of JAODGE020030704.1, read as the reverse complement.
TCATCGGTTCACTTTATTTTTTTGCTGTAGCAGAAACTGACTGTGTGTGTGTGTGTGTTTATCTTTTGCTCGTGGGCAAGCGTATATTTGTTTATTTTCGCACGCACTTGTCAGTGTTTATAGCATCCATCTCACTTACCCACTTATATATATATATATATATATATATATATATATAACTTCTAATCCTCCCTCCCTCCTTGTACTGGTGGATTTAGGGTGTAAGTCAGTGAATTTATCCGGTGAGCAAGTTGTTTCACACCTGTTTCTCTACCCCCAGGGTATTCGCTTGCTCACTCAGGCGTCTATTCTCACTTCACTCAACTTTGGCTACGCATGAGCCACGCAGATCCCACGTCGGAGGTGCACGCAAGTCTGGATGGGCGTCGCAGCGCCACATCGTCCACTACCGCCAGCTTGTACCTTGTCGAAAACAGCCCCGTCAATGCCCTGGACAACAATTCACTCCCAGGAACGTACTCCTCGATTGGCAATCGTGAGCCCACCCCACAGGGAGACAGCCCCTTCATTGATGCTACCACCACGTCACCAACAGCACCCCACCGAAGGCGTACGATTACACCTGTCACCAAAACCTTCTCGAGGCCGCAGATGAGTGGCATTACGCTCGATTGTCACAGCCTCTACAATTCTCACAACATCCAGACGATGTGGCGCGACACCGCCTCCATTTCTCCAGCACGCGCTGCACGTTACCCCTACTGGAATGTGTCGAACCGTAAAGCCATGGATTGGGCAACTGCAACCTGCTCCCCCTCAATCCAGTCTATTGGTGGCCGGTCTCCGACACAGTCACACGTCGGGATGCACCGTGACATGAACATTCTTCCCCCTACCCCGTCGCACATCTCTGTCCCGTCCACCCTACAGCACTACCGCGACGCCCCACCACAGCCTCCGCTGGAGATTCCCTCAGACCACGTCATTCCGCCCTTTGTGCTCGGTGACTATATTGTGGACTCCTCCACCACCTCCGTCCCTGATCTCGCCCTCGAGAGCGGCACTCCTCTTGCTGTAATGGCCGGTTATAATCGGGTGAACCGCAATCTGGACAAGTTTTCCGAGTCCCCAGTCCCCGCCGCTGCCTCTCCTGTTCGCTGGGGAGGCGGGGCACACGGGGTCCCACCTCAGATGCCACCGCTCCGCTCACCCAACTCGGTCGCGTCCAGCTGTGGCGTGATTGCAGACCGATTTGCGGATGTCAGCGCCAGGTCGCTGTCCTTGCCGTGCGCGTTGCCTCACGTACTGGATGTCCCCGTCACTGCACGGCCTGTCCACGAAGACGCCGACGATGACAGAAAATCAGAACTCGTGAAAGAGCGTGGGCTGGGACAGCCGGACAAGGGCGTTTCTGTGGGTGTTGAACGGCTGACCCATAACCGCAAAACTCTCTCCATGTTCCTTGATGGCGCCACGGACAGCCTGTACGGTTGCATGTCCCCTTTTGATGCGAACCAGACGTCTGGAATCGCGACGCCCGTCGTTACAGGCGTGGCACTGCCGCAGGAGCGCAGTGCGACCGATATGAGCCTTGGCGTCATTGGCGGGGTGGTTCCCTCCCCGGGATTCGTGGACGCACCGATCTATGTAGAGCCACGCTGTCCTTTGGAGGAGCTGGTGGACCTGGTGGCAGTGGTTGACATTTTTGTTGGTGATGCCGCGGCGGCACAGCGGCAGCTCCCGAGAGGGTCGACCTCGTCACACACTGCCTGCTCCCACGCGCTAGCAAGTATGGTGAAATTGCAGAAGGTACTCCGCATGAACCTGCAAGAGGAGGCGGCTACGCTTCTCGACAAGGGGTCCCGCGAAGAAACGTTGCTCGACGAAGCCATGACGAGCAGCAACGAGCGGGTGCACGTGTCGGTGTTGAATGTTCAGGGAGTTTTCAACGTTCTGGCTGAGCTGCAGAGCGTGGTGTGCCGCAAGCAGCGCACTGCCATGTATTTGGTGGAGGCTCTCAGGGGCACGCTCAGCAAACTAAGCACCGCGCTGGAGGCGGCCGGCACGGTCCACCGCAGCTCCACGACCACATCTCCACCGTCCAGCGTGAGCACACCCCTGAACCCCCAGGAGTCTGAGGCGAAGAAGGACGCCGTCTCCATCCTCTCCTGGACTATGCCGAGCGTCGCTGAGTGGTTGCTTGATGGAGACAACCTGAAGGAGAGCCTGAACAAGGAATTTCCGGAGGCCGTCCGTGAGTGCGTCTCCGCGGCAATCAGGAACGCATTACTGCGTGCGCTGCTCGTCGTAGATAAGGAGAAACCCGCGAAGGCTCCGGGAGGGGAGGAGGATGGGACAAGCGGCAAACTTAACAGCAACAGTGAGGGTACGGGGGATGTAGCTACTGATAATATTATGAGCATCGTGGATGAGTGCGTTGCAAAGTTAATGGATGATGCCTCTCTTCTGCTTCGCGACTGTCCGCAGTTCTCGGATCTGGCGCAGTGCTTTGACATTACCCAACTCCCTACATATGAGGAAGTTGAGGTGAACTTCTCCAATCTGCACAGCCCCTGCAATTTGGAGTGGTGGTACAATTTACTGAATACCGTCACACCACGCCGTCAGGCTGCTGTGGATGGATCGAAGCTAGTCGCCAGCATACCGATGCTCCTGTCGGAGTTCACAGCGTGGCAGCGCCTTCTGCGCTCGCTTTCACAGTCGCCAGTACAACGCAACGGGTTAAAGCGGCTCCTGACGAGGTGTGCAACGCACCATAACCAGTGCCGCACCGAGAACATGAGTCGAATCCACGAAATCCTTCAGCGCATAATGCGCCGCTGTGCTGTTCTCTCCGCATCCTCGCCAGTACTACCCATGGAGGGTGCCATTCCTGCTGAAATGATGTACAACTGCTTCTCGGCGCAGTACATCTCAGTGTACAGAGCCATGACTGATCTCTCCGGCTTCTCTGAAATGGGACAAAAAGATCTGCAGCAGATGTTCACACTTACGAATGACCTCGACGATCATGCTGGCGACTCGGGTAGTTTACCACTTCCCGTGCGCCCACCAAGTCTACATCTGAATATGTCAACCGAGTCGATGCAGTCGTTGTGTCTCCCCGCAGGCGGTCGTTACAGCTCGTTACTCTCCGTCGGCTGCACGCATCCCTCGTGCCGCTTCTGCAGAGGTGAAGTGCGCAAGTACTACGCTGTGATGAAGAAGCGCATCGAACTCTTCCAGGAGGCGGAGAGTGCAGTAACTAGCGCGGCCGAGTGTATCTGCCGCCTGATACTCACCATCGCACGTGAGGTGGAAGAGTTTCCGCATATGCCAACGGGGATTGACGAGGTGGAGGGGCGTGTGGACTCGGAGCCGGTCGCCCTCATTCAGCGGAGATCTACACGTGCGCTGATACGACTGCATGAATCACTGCACAATCTCGTGCAAATGTCGGAGCGAACAATGACTGTGTTGCAGAAGCTGTAATGCCGCTGCATGCGCTTGCTGAAGAAAATAAAAGTTGGAGATATCACAAAGTAAAAATGCAAGAGAGGGTAAGGAGAGTATGAAATATGACGTCAGGGAGAGAACAGGAAAAAAATGTATGCACATATGGGTCGAAGAACGTTGTATTTGCAAAGAGAAAGAGAGAGACTGAGATATAGGGTAACAAGGAAAAGTCCACCTATTCGTTCAGATAAAAATAGGAGAAAAGGGACGTGTGTGTGTTTTTGTTTTTGTTATTCTTTTTAAGAAGTGCAGAATAACGGAATACAATCGTATAGCAACAAGTAGAAGAGAGTGTTCATTACTCCTGTTTGTCTCTCTCTGTCTACCCCCATCTTCTTACACCCAAATCACCCACTAATCAGTGACAAACGCAAAGAAACTGATGCTCAACGGTAATGTATATACATACACACAAAGATGACTTCAAGTACTATGATCCATTAAAGGTGCTTTAGTGTAATGCACGTCAGTTTAAAACATGAACAAGAAAAATGGGGGCATAGAAGCTATTTATGATAACTGTTAAAGAAGTTTGTATGCGTACGGTAGACCATAATTACGAACTGTATGTCTTTTAAAAAAGAACGATCTCGCGAAAAGGGGGAGCTACTGGGAGGCATTTACTTAAATACAAGGATTCGTACGCAACGCTACTTCTTGTGAATATGAGCAGCGCATAAGTGGTCAACTGAGAAAAGAGAACGATCGACGGAAAAGGTGACTTCTGTGATAAGACTCATGTTCCATCTTCCACTGCACAGCCACTCTATTAGAGGTCGAAAGAAAAGAGAAATAATCAAAGCGTACTAGCTCGCGCTTTTATGTTTTATGAACCTGCTTTATTTTCATTCATACCTCTCAGAATGCATGGATGTTATGTACATGCCAAGCTCCTCTATATGTAGCTTACATCTTTCTTCTCGCGCTGTACCACACTTTCTCCCTCCCACCCATTCTTCAAGCACTCCATGATTCCAATTTTTACTATCATTGTCACTGTCATTTTGTGAAGGGGTGAGGTTAAACACTTGAAATAATGTTTTTTTTTTACTGGGAGAGAGATGGGTAACAGTGTGAACATGCGATGCTGATGTGATATTGTATATGCGTATGTATGTGTGTGCGTCTACTATTTTTTTTGTAATTTACTGTTCCTCTGAACAGTTACTAAATATACAGTTCATAGCTTTTTATTTATTTGAGCGATATCCTCTGCTCCACCCCCTACTCTGTTTTTCATTTACCGTTTTTGATGCTTGTGTTTCTTTTCAGTTGTCTGAATTGATTGAAAAAGTACTATTGCTCTCGTTACTCGCGCGATACGATGAGCTAACATCATTCACGATCCACTCTCCATTCCCCTTCCCCTCCAATTTACAGCGATGTCTCTGTAAATTATGTGAGAAGCAAAGGCGTGCACATGTGCTATTTATGGCAATTTCATCCCCCCCCCCCCCCCCCAACACCCCCCCCCAGTCGCGTTTACTCCCCCCCTTAATACCCCTTCTCAAAATTTCCTGTTAACAGTGCCCCAAGGAAGGGGCAGGGTAAGGGGCCCCTTT